>PVKE010018808.1:0-29126 GCA_004027555.1 Craseonycteris thonglongyai
GGTGGGAGTGGGCACTAGATATAAGGTGATGGAAGGGGAACTGATACTGAGTGATGGGCACATAATACGATGCATGAATGATGTGAGGTGGACTTGTACATCTGTAAACTGTCTAATTGTTACCAACCAATGTAACCTCATCAAATTTAACAATAAATTAAAAAAAAAAATAAATAAATAAATAAATAAATAAATAAATAAAAAGACAATCTTACTAATACAATTTATAATAGAAAGCATTTACGGTATGATAAATATATGCTGCGACCTTGTAATTATTAGTTCATTTAGCTCTCATAAAAACTTTTTTATATCATCCTCATATTATAAATAAGGAAACTGAGGAACAGGAAAGCTTAAGACCATAAGATGGCTCACAGACATCTGTCATCTAGCCTTCATGTTTTTGTTTTTGTTTGTCATAAAGTCTATTTTTATTTATTTTGAATTAAATTTCTCGAGGTACTAACATTGGTTAATAAAATGATATAACTTTCAGAATACAACATTATAATTTGATATCTGTATACTCTATTGTGTGTTCACCACACACAATAGAAATAGAAGTCTAGTTTTCTTCCATTACCAGATATTAGACCTCTTTTACCCATTTTGTCCTCTGCCCAACCCCTTGCCCTCTTGTAACCACCATTCTGTTGTCTGTATCTATGAGTTTGTTTTTGTTTGTTCATTTATTGCTTTTTGTTTTACATCACACGTATGAGTAAAACCATAAGGTTTTTGTCCTTTTCCATCTGACTTATATTACTGTTGTTGGGCATGTAAATTGGTCCAACCTGACTTCATACAAATCTCTGGTTCCTATTTAGCATGCAAAAACACCAAAGGTGTTAACCATAAACACAATAGAAATGAACTTTCTCTCTTCTTTCAAACCAGAATGGGCTACTACTTCATTCCCCAAAGCCTCTACACCTCTGCCTGTGCCTTTCTCCCGCCTTACAGTGCTGCCCGAGATCCTCGCTGTGTAGATGTTAATGCTGTCCGTCTTTTGGAACCCTACTGCAAACACTCTTCTATGACTTTGTCCCACATTACTTCAATCAAAAGCCTTCCAACAAACACCTATTAATCTCATTGTTGATAGTAGCCATTTGATAAATGCACGTTCTCTTATTTTTTGGCTCCTTTTTATGTGCATTGATTCATCTGTCAGTAATGGCACATGTGCTTTAAGAAAAGGGATCAGTTTTTATTCTTCTTCTTTCTCTTGCATTGGCCCTAGTCTGTCTTGTAGGTATGTCTCACAGGTGCCTAATAAGAGATGCATTATTTGATTTCTCAATTAGTCTTCTTCCCACTTTATGGGATTAAAGTTAGAAGAGAGTTAGAAAATATCTGACATTGAGCTCCCAAATATTTAGCTCCAGAATGAATCATGATATTTGCATCTCATACCTAAAACAACTATAATTATAATAGCATTCTGCTAATTATAGAATAGAGCTAAGAAAATCTTTTGCATATTTGGGGGGGGGGGGCTTAGAATTATCTCCTACAAGTCTGTCATCAAAAAAGGTAGAAAATCATTCAGCACAGCTCCCAAAAGCTGTTTTCCTCATGTTTGACACATCATCACACACCTCTGCTATGCCTCTGATAGCGTAGCTTTGCAGTCTGTTTCTATGGTAATTTTCAGTTTATATAACAGTAGCTTCTCATAATCTTTATGAACATGTCTTAAGTTTGTGAAAATTACATATACTTCAACTTCAAAATGATTCAATTCATTGCACAGTAAGGCAATCATTATTAAATAAAGCTATGCAACAATTTAAAAAATAGCTTGTAACATTAATAAAGGAAAGGGGTAGGAATCTAGATCAGTGCTGAGATTATAGCTATAGAACACATGAGGAAGGTGCTCTTGGAGGCCTCCTCACCAACTGTGTTCTTTCCAACAAGACGATGGTTCTGCGCAGACATCCACCTTCCTTACAAGACCGTGTATTCCCAGAAATCTGGGTCCACATGGTTCCCAGCCAGGGAATGCTTCCCAATTAGCTTAAGCCAGAGGTTCTTAGCCCAGGAAGCATTTGAAGTGCCAACACCCACCTCTCTTCCTATCTTACCCTCCCCATTTTGCATTCCCCTCCTTTGATTTTGACAGCTCTGGAGCAGAGCTCTGACATCTGGTGTCTTTGAAGCTCCACAGGTAATTTTAATGTACCCATGATTTAGCATTATTAGTCTGAGCGAGTGGTTTCAGACTTTAGTGAGCCAAACATTGATAAGTGCTGTTAAAGCACAGGGTCTTTGCTTCAGGAAACCTGGAGTGTGGTTTGAGAATTTCATTCCTAACAAACTCCCAGTTGATTGTACTGAAGCCAGTCTGGAACCACACTATGAGACCTCTTAGCTCTTGAGAATAAGCAGTTCTATGAGAATTTGTTTTGTATGTGATGTCCTGAACTCCGGTAGTTTTGCCACAAGTCTGCAGATGGCACCAACCCACAGAAGACGGTGGAGCCAAGGGCTTCTCAGAGGAAGGCAGAAGTAACCTGAAGAGACTCTTACAGTCTGCCCTAAATAGGCACTTGTTCTGAGGGTTAAATAAATGGTATTTTTTAAGTAATTAAATATGGGGCCTTTGCTGTTTGCTGCTGAAAACATTCTACATGGTGTCTTTCTAAGATAAAAATAGTCATATTTCAAATGATGAAACTGTAACTATTTTCCTCTTTCCCAATATACCTTACATGCAATAAATATCACGCACACACACACAAGAATTTACTTGGTTAAATCTCTGATATAAAATGGAAGAAAGGGGATGTGACTATTTTACCTGTTTATTTTACTTATATAATAAATGTAATGCTTATTTTAAATAAATGCTTACCACTTTTTCTTTGTGGCATGTTTTACAGTTTCCAAAATATTTTTTATTGTATTCTTTATTTGGAGACAAATTTGAGACCTTTCCTCTCAGTTTTTAGAGCAAAAAAGCCATAGAAATGCCTCCAGATGAAAGAGTTCTTCAAGAGGAGATTGACCTGATATAAAGAAATATACAACAGAGGATGCTAGGATGGCTCAACAGGTTGAGCACTCATCTTGTAGCCCAAGGGTCCCTGGGTTGAGTCCTGACCCTAGCCTGTGCAGACCCATATGTTGAACTGTAGTGTGCTTCCCATGTGGAAAGCCCCTGGCTCATGGGGCTTGCTGCCCATGCGGGAGGCCCCTGGCCCAGTTCCCATCCTGCACAGATCCATATCCACCTATGTGGAATGAAACTATGTCAAAAACTGATAATGTACAACTATGGAGACTGCTCTGGGTGATCCCCCCTCTCTCTGTCTCTCTATGTCCCTCTCTCTCTCTGTCAAAATAATAAAATAAATCTTAAAAAAAAAAATACAACAGGGGATACCAGGATAGCTCAACAGGTTGAGCACTTGCCTTGCAATCGCAGGGTTGCAAGATGGATTCAATCTCAGCCCTGGCCGATGCAGACCCATGTGCTGAACTGTGGCACAACCAGTATCACAGGGATGGTAGTGAAGGTTCTTGCCTTCTATGCGGGAGACACCCAGTTCAGTTCCTGCCCCACACAGCCTTACATCTACCTGTGTGGAATGAAACCATGTAGAAAACTGATGACATGCAACTATGGAGACTGCTCTGGGCCCTCCTCCTTCTCTCTCTCTCTCTCTCTCTCTCTCTCTCTCTCTCTCTCTCCTCTTGAATAATAAAATAAATCTTAAAAAAAAGATATATACAACAGCTCACTACATTAAAGACAAATAAAAGAGCTAGAACTTTCTAAGTTATGACTATTGCCTTGAACCTCCTTCTGTCTTTGTTTTAACTTTGCTAAATTAGTTTTCTGTGAATGTTGCCCCCAACACATCCATTTGCTTCCATAAATATCCTCCATCTCTTAGGAGAAAGACCCAGAGAAGAGGCCTGAGCAGGGAATGGAAAGCAGGATCGGGGCCACTTGGAAAAGAAGTCCAGTCTCTCCTTGGGTTTATGTGGGGAACTGCATAGATGGATGAGGGCACACTACAGAGTGGAGGCCAGGGCAAGGGCCCTTCATGGCTTGGTTTAAAGGTGATGCAATGTACCCACTCTGCAAACACACACACACACACACACACACCATAAACCACTGGACAAAGAGCTGCCAAAATGCCTTCACCACATCCAGAAGGAACCAGGGCACAATGAAGCCTTATAGCTTCACTTAAAATGTACAAGCTATGCCTTTTGTTAATTCTTGTTCTCACCTGGCTCAAGCCCACAAAGGTCAGAAAGGTCACATAACAACTGAGGAAGAGGGGGCAGTGGTCCCGAGAGAGATTCCGATCACGGGCCTCCCTGTTTCAAGCCCCCAGCCTGAACCAGGCCCAGGCTAGCGGAGAAGAGGTGTTAACCGAATGAGGTTTGGAGCTTTGACTGTCACACTCAACTGGACATTTTCATTGCCAGAATGAGCCTGTTCATTCTTTCAGTCTCAAAAATTCCAGGACTTGCCTTGGAATTTTTAAATCCAGGAGTGGAAAAACAGAATCAAAGATTAAGTTTAAATGGAAAGTTAAGAAAGAAACAAGATTGCTTTAGTGTCTCAGTTTTCTGCACCCATCTCCTCAGTATACCAGTTACATAGATGTTGCCCAAAGAGATAATGATGTGGCAGGAATAGAAAGGTTTAGTAAAAGTAGATAACTTGATTCTGATTGTCATCCAAGGATGAGGCAAGGCTATGGCACAGGTGCACAGATGCCCAGTGTTAAAAATACTAATAGAAGATTCAGAGCACTTGCTTTAGCTGAATCGCTGCCTTATACCTGATTATATAAACATGACTTCATAGGTGCTAGTGCACTTTGCCTGCTGGTAACAGAACCCAGAAGGGTCCCCCTTAAGATCTCCTCAGAGCAGCTCCCTGTTTAGGACATGAAGCAGAAAGTAGTCCTCAGGAGAACCCCCAGATAAGCCTCAAGAGTGGTTTTGGTTTTTGTTTATCTGTCAAAAAATCCACACTTTGCTGAGACCTTTGGAATTGTGTTTTTCTCATGTTTTTAGCACAGGAAGAAGATTCCAAATTGATTTTGCATTGTGGCTTATTAAGTTGCAGAAATTTTTATGGACAGCATTTTGTATATATCAATGAAGAAATCATTGATGTGTACTTTAAATTCTTTGCATAATATTAACAATGAATGTATCTGAAAGTGAATGTAATTTAAATTACTGCTACTTGGCATTTGCTAGTAAATACCATGCAAGTTCACTTAAATCCCTTCTGTTTCAATTATCACACTTCATTGCATCAAGTAGAGGTGGGAAAAAATGGCCTCATACCAATTGGATTCTTTATAGTTACAGACCTTTTGCCTGTAACTATGGGCCGAAAGGCACTGGACATTGTCTTTCTGCTGAAGTCATCTAGAGAGCACAATTTACACTGTTCGACTATTGCACGCCACTATATAAAATCAGAAGCCTGTATTTCTTTTAAAATGCTATGTTTGTTTCATACGGGAAAACTACTCCAATACCTATGCCCAGGATACTAGGACTTGTTTGTTTGTTTTTAGCATACTATGCAGTGTTCATTTTGTTTCTCTGAATCATATTTCTAACCATTTGCCTTGCTAATCAGGAACTGAAAGACGGTAGAGATCAAATGACTATAGATTATCCAGGGGTCCACAAACTACGGCCCGTGGGCCACATGTGGCCCACCGAAAACATTTGTCCGGCCCGCTGAGTGTTTTTGCCAATGCTGCCTGTCCTGCTTAGCAGCCGACTCGTCCCGGGCCCACAGTGTGCATGTGTGGACATGCTGAGGGACAGTGAACTGGCCCCCTGTTTAAAAAGTTTGAGGATGCCTGGATTATACTTTAGTCAAGACTGAGTCTCATTTATCAATACTTCCAACACACATGCTACCTAAATATAACTGATAAATTTCAAACAGAAAAACAAGAAGTCTCAATATCGAATGTAATAAAACCATATAATAACACCTACAAGTCTGTTTGGAAGTAAATGGTTAGATTGAGGATTCAATTCAGGTTAATGATTGGTGAAGGAATACTGACCTCTGTACTCATTCACGTGGACTGTTATTTGCTATGTCACTGGAGAACCCTGATTTAGCATCGTACACAGGTGTGTTAAAGTGGTGTGAGAACAAGAACAATGGGGTGGTATATGCTCTCATTCTCATTCTTTTCCTATATTAATATTAAGTCTAAAATATGTTTCAAACTAGTCTAGTTCTTTCTTTAAACTTTAAACTATAAACAAACTTGATTCTTATGAAATATTCTAAGAACAAACATTATTGTATTGTTCCTTTTCAGCTTTTGTATTCATAATAATAACGTCACTGAATTTATCTACTATGACTCAAAGATACAGTATATGTATTTTGTTTTAAGATTTATTTTTATTGTTTTTGACAGAGATGGAGAGAGAGAGAAGGGGGAGGGCCCAGAGCTGTCTCCATAGTTGCATGTCATTAGTTTTCTACATAGTTTTATTCCCCAGGTGGGGGCCTCCTGCTCGCAGTGGGAACTGAACCAGGGGCCTCCTGCATAGGAGGCTTGCCCCATTGAGGATCAAACGGGGAACACACACCAGTTCAGCATATGAGTCTGCACTGGCCAGAGCCAGGACTCGATCTTTGGACCCCAGGGCTGCAAGACAAGTACTCAACCCGCTGAGCCACCCTGGCATCCCCACAGTATATCTTTATAATAAGGGCCAGCCATTTACCACCACCACTGTCACCACCACTCCACCTTGTTCCTTTGTGTCTGTTTGTTGGCAAAATCCATTAGCCTTCTGTGGTTGGGATAAACACCTACCCTGGGTTCCTAAAACCCAAAACCATGATCAAGATATGTATAATCAATAATCCAGAGCTAACTTCAAATTATGTAGTGGGTGGTAACTACAGATGCCTGTGAACAAGCTACATACTTGTAATTATAAGAGATTAGTCCCTCCAGTTTTATCCTTGTCTCTAGTTTCAGTTCAAAAGAGCATAAAGAAGAACAGAACTGAGAGCAGTATGTGCGAAGCCTAGCTGCCATATCAGTTATATTCCTGTCTTCTGCCTCTTTTGGAAAACATAGTAAAAAGAGCAAAATCATTTCATTATCCAGTTAGGGGATTAAAGTCTAGAAGATGAAGACTGTGCCCAAGGCATCAAAGGTGCCAAGTGAAGACCAAGATAAGAGACCTGAACCAGAAGTTCAACTGAGAGATGAATGAGGCCACACAAAGTGTGAGCAGGACAGCCGAGAGACCCCAGAGCCAGGAGACAAGAACGAAGATAAGAGAACCTGCACTGTCAGCTACAAAAGGAAGCCCCCAGTTTAAAGAGCTGAGTGCAATGCTAAGAAAAGTACCGGTAAACTGAGTTTTTGGGACGAAGGCAATCAAATGTCTAGACTACAGGAACTCAGTAAGGTAACAGCTACAATCACTGATAGAGGAGTAAGCCGGACCCAGAAGCAAGGGAAGAGCCTCCTGCTCATGGTTTACACTTTTCCTACAGACCGTTGAGCAGAAAAAAGCCAAGAGGTGGACGCGGCAATTGTAGTTAAAGGGAGCACAGGGTTCTATGGCTTTAGATATGTCCACCTCAGAGCTGTGTGAGGGAGACAGCTGTGTGAGGGAGACAGCTGAATCGGATGCTGCTTTATCACAATGATCAAACAACAGAAAATCCAGTATAACAGAACTGGACCAACAAGTCTGTCGGCTAACTGAGCAAGACAGATAATGAAACCAAAAGATCATTAAAAATGCTACATGGCATACAACATACATCATTTATTTTAACTAAAAACACATTAGAACACAGTATTTCAGCAAGATTTTGGTTAGGAACCAAACCTTTCATTAGCCTATGGAGTAACTGTTTAGAATTACATATTGTCTTTTCATAATTGATAATAAACTATCTATGATGCCCAGTTTTAGTATCTTTTAAGTGAACTAGGACTTTAAAGGCATTTGCACATTTTTAGGGTTCCCCATCCCCCAACTTTTATAATTTTTTTTCCCCACACCTAATTTTAAAACAGTAATATTTTGGCAACTTATTTTTTTGGTGGTTTTTTTTTTATTGCCAAGTTACTTTTTATCTAGTTTTTCTATACAAAGCATTCTACAGCAATATTCTTCTTTTCTGCTTTTTTGGCATTGGCTATGTAATTAAATTATTGACGTGCAAGAAGAAGTACAACTTGCATTAACAGATATGAGATCAAGATAATCTTCATTTAAAGGTAAAGATACACTTTAATGAAGAACTTAATTAATTTGTAAGTTAGTTTCATGACAGTTAAAAAACTAATTTTATAACATAATTTCTGTTTAAAAAATTGATTTTTTTAGTCTGCTACATGTTGGCAATGGTAGCTTCTTATAACAAAGAAAGATACAACTTGGTTCTAAATGAAAATAAAAGATTGAGTTATTTCTAGGAAAATAGTTGCGATATTTACTGGATGCTGTGACCCCATTTTGACAAACACCAAGATCAGATTTAGACGGATAGAAAGGCCAGGCACATACATCACAAACACGTTTTACTTACCTGAAGTCAGTAAGGAGGTACATCAGAGATATCAGCAATATTTTTCTGGCCAGATGGAGTTACAATCTCAAAGACACCCAATTTTTACCACCAGGCCATGCCGTGAGTGAGGTTCCATTACCTTCTTCGAATGGAATTTAACTGTCAGTCTTATATACATGTTTATCTGCAAATAGCTGGAACAGTTCTGCTAATTAGTCTAAATATCACATTGGATAAGCTTGATCTAGACTAAGGATCAGTGTGAAGATTAATAATATTAAACAATAAACGATGCCTGGACTGCACATAGATTAACAAAAAACTCATCTCAAGGTTAAAAGTACTAGATTAGTCACATCAGTGTTTTAGAGAGTGCTAAGAGTTTTTGGTAACTTGAGTCTTGCTCACACCCACCACCATCATTTCTCGATGATGAATTCCTGCTTTATTTCTCCTTCTGTGAACAAAGTTTCTGACCATGCAGTGTATGGGTCCTCTTTGTTCACAGCAGTATTCTATACAGCATAACTTATCCAAAGCATCGATTCAGCTATTGCCAATTTGTTTGCTAAAAAAAATGGTGTGGTTAGTCCCAAATCAGTTACTACATCAGTTTCTGAACTTCCATGTCATTAAACTTCTTTGTTCAGGATATGTCTATTCTGCAACATCTACAGAATTAAGCCTCCACTTGAGAGAGAATCAGACACCCAAAACATGTATCCTATAACCTATCTTAGAATGTTAGTCAGTTGTAACAAATGGCCTTGAAGCTCTTATAAAAAGTTTTGTCTTCATAAAATGATGCTATACAGTTATTCAAGAATAAGAACTGAATTATTTGTATTTTAAAATCTATATTTCAGGACCAACTGATTCATTGTAAAGACTGGTTGTCATTTTGACCTTAAATTAACAATCCCTGTTTAGTTAAAAAAATGAAGCACCCAAAATAAAATCACAGTGTTATATAGACACATGAAAAACAAAAAGTAAACATATAATACTTCTCACTGTATGTATTTGGTGATTTGAAGAAGGTAAAAGCATGTAGGCTACAAATGAAAGACCTTCCCCATTAAATGAAAATAAGATATCAAAGCATATATAAATATAATCTCTACTCAGTAAGGAAATGAGCCCAGTAAAGCATTGCAGACTCCTGGCATTTCATTTCTTTGATGAACATTATCATAATATCTTTGACACTGAGATTTAAAAAAAAACAAAAAACAACTAAAAATAAAACCTCTGTTCATCTTAACAACAGATGTGCATTACTTGGCATAAAATTTGCTAAGTATAATCTGAGAAACAATTAAATCAGGTATACTATCACAACTCCTTTATTAAATGTACCGTATAGCAATTCAATATCTGGTAACCCTCTGAATCTGCTTTTAAGTAACTCAGTTCTAAAGCACTAGGTGAGCCTTATGCTTATCTTTCACAGTGCCTTGCACATAGTAGGCACATATTAAATATTGTGGAATTGAATCAAAGGGTGCTTATAACCCACACTCAAAACTGGGAGCTCCCTCTGGAATATCTGGGAGGTAAATGCTTTCTCTCATGCTTTTATGCTCTGCTCTTACCTTCCTGAGTAGATGTGTATTAAAATTTTTTGTTACCTTCAGAAAAGACATCTGGAATGCTGACCAATTCTGTTTTGCCTCTGTGTTTTGGAGCTATGTAAAAGGCAATTTGATTTTACTCCCTAAGCACAAAATGAAACACAATCCTTTCTTGATGTCAGAATTTTCCAAGATATATCCATTTACACAGTTCTCTTCTGAAATGTTCTCACTAAGCCTGCATAAAGTAAATTGTCTGGGTTTTTTCAACACTGAGAAATAGATGGCCAGTTTGTGCTTTTTTCTATTTAGAACTTCCCAGAACAACTTTTTTTATTTCAAGTGTTCAGCGATAAAAACAAACAAACAAACAAAAACACCACATGGGGAGGTTGTTTTGTTTGTTTGTTTGTTTGTTTTGTGAAGAGGATGTTGGCATGATGTGATTAGAGCTTCAGTTACATATCTACAGTAGCACATGTAAACAAGAATTTGCAAAAAGATTCCTCAATCTAGAAAGAAGTTTTTCTATCCAAATGCCTTGCAAAACAGGAGCCAGCTTTAGCATGCATGAACTAGAAACAATCTGGAAAACTTTTCTGGGCAGGTGCTGATTGAAATGGAAACTTCAAACAACAAAATTGATTATAACTGAAAATGTAAGACTATAAGAAAAACGATGGCGTACAAGAAAGACTAGGCTTCTGAGTTTTCTATTGAATGTTTCTCTTTACTTTGGTTTTTGTAGTGTAGTCCTCCTCAAGTTGTAACCGCAGAAAACAAGGGCTTCAGAAGGTATCCATCCAAACAGAGGAAGAGTAAGCCATGTTGGTGGCCCGTCATGTAGAATTGTATACCTGGAAACTATGTAATTGTTACCAACCAATGTCACCCCATTAAATTTAACAATAAAAATAAATAAATTAATTAAAAAAAAAGAAATATATTTTGCACCATGACTCAGTACACACATTCAAAACAAACCATAAGACATTTTGCAAGACACTCTGATTTTTTTATTTCACACTCTTTTATTATTTTTCTCTTTAGAAGTTGGTTGCCACCCACTAAATTAATTTTACTACTAACAGATGCAACATATAATTTGAAAATCTATGCCTCAAAGACTATCAAACTTCCCATTCATCTAAATATTATATAATCCAAGTAAGAGTAGATCATTACGGAGTATTTCACCTTGACTAATTTATATGATAAGCACCCTTCCCATGCCCCCAGCTCCATGGACCTGAATTGCTTTTACTAAGTTATACATTAGCTTAATACCATAAGACCACATGAGAATGATTCCTACGTTAATTGTTGAGAATGTTATCAAAGACTTTGTTCATAATGCTACCTAGAGTCCCCTCTATGAAGGCCAAGGATAAGGAAAAAAGACATTCTGGTCTCACTGTAAGGAAAAAATATTGATTACCTGGCTTATTTTTTCTTTTGGAAAAACATATTGTATTTCCCTCCTTATATTGCCAGTTATGAGTCTTAGCTTCACATTCACAGTCTACCTCTAATGAGTATGTGGGAATTTGTGGCTAGAATTTCAGCACTTAACCTCGTTCCAAATTCCCTTTCACTTTTTATCCTTTACTTTTTCTTTTACCTCATATATCTTACTGGTTTTATGTTTACTACAACTTATCCTTTGTATCTTTGTGAAACAGAAGAGAAAGAGAAGGAAGAGAAAGGGTAAACAGGAGAAAGAGAGATTAGTCTCCAGGTATACAATAAGACTCAGGTTTCCAATCTGTCCATTTTTCAAACTGAAATTAACATTAAGGTACAAATTTAGAACACTTTGTCCTACCTGTATTAGAAATAATAACTCTAAGAAAAACCAATTTGCTGATATATTAAAGCTAGTAAAAATACATTTTAGAATTTTCTAAAACTAAAATATTCCATATGCAATGATAAACACTGTCTGGGCCAGTAAGCAGTAACTTCAAGAAAAATCTGCCTTCCATAACTTTATATGATTTTCTATAATACCAGGGAGTACAATATTCTCTCCATGGTCCAAAAGAACAACGTTGAGACACTGCATGTTATCTAAATTGAAAAACGGTGTTTTTCTGAGCGAAGCAAATAACATGCATTTTAACAATGGCCAAGGTGACTGTGGCTTCAAATACATTTCTAAATAATGTCAGGATATTAGAGGACAGATAAAATCAACTATAAAAATGTGTGTTTACTTCTATTTATTTAAGACCTCCCTGGAGTAGTTCAAAACCAAGGAAAATAATTGGGTGATACTAACAATAAAGAAAAATTTATTTTCTGAAAATATTTTAGATTATTAAAACAAACTTAGCCTTGTTGAAATAGCACTCACCCTGAAAAGTTGATTTATTAAATTTATATTAGCTGAATAGATCAAATATTAGTATCCAACCCAGTGTGTTTCAAACAACTTTTATGATCTCTCCATACTGTATTTTTTTTTAATATAGGTATTTCTTTTTTTTTTAAATATATTTTTATTTATTTATTTAGACAGAGAGAGAGAGAGAGAGAGAGAGAGAGAGAGAGAGAGAGAGAGAGAGAGAGAGAGAGATACAGAGACAGAGAGAGAGAACTGAACTGCGGGAGCTCCCAGTTCAGCACATGGTTCCACACAGGCCGGGGCCGGGACTCGATCCTGGGTCCCCGGTGCTGCAAAGTGAGCGCTTAACCCACTGAGCCATCCCGGCTTCCCCAACCCATACTGTATTTTTAACTTCTAGAAACTGACATATAAGTGATAGGTAACAAATAATACTATTTTCTTTAATGGTTAAGCTTTTCTGGTGCTACCTTGATTTCATACATCCACCCACCACACCCTCAAACCAGCTATGATTACAACTATATGGTGATATCTGCACAAAGACAAATGGACAGGCAGTGGGAACAAAAATAATCTATGCAGCAATTTAAATATTAAAATATTTGGTAATTAGGTATCTCAATAAAGAGTAAGGGGAAAAAGTTTAATGAAAGGATTGTAATTATGGTATGCAACAGCAGATTAATTACTTGAGTACTTTCTCTCAATATATAATGAAGTCTCAATGTGGTTAAGTTTTAGTTATGTAGAAAAAATAACTTTGAACAATAATGTGATAGTTGAAAAATAATCTTGTAGGAGAAAAGATAAACAAAAAGGGTCTTCTTCTGCCTTACAATAGTACTCACTTTTTGAATCATGTTTCTAAACTCTTCTGGTTTCCTTCAGGATCTTCCAATCTTCTCCAATCACCACTTTTTGGTCTCTGTGGGCTTTGAGCCTCCCCCAACCTCCTCAATCCAACCTCTAAACGTTGGGAGTACCTTAGCACTAGGTCCTGGCCCTCTTCTTTGCCTACACGTACTCCATAGTCTCCTATGGATCATCTCAGTCACTCCTGGAGCTTTATAGGCTAATGGCTCCCAAATGTATATTCTAGTCTCAACCTCTCTTTTGCACTTTGACTCACATAGGCAGTCATTCACTCAATAAATATTTGTTGTGTAATTGATTGCTCTTGATGTATGAGGTATTAACTTGGGCCTGGGGATACACTGCTGAGTTTAACAAAGTCCCTACTTTCATGAAGCTTATCTTCTAGTGGGCAAACAGGCCGTAAACACAATACCCCAGTAAAATATTTATGTGTTAGTAGTAGTAGCTGCTAGGGAAAAAAATTATTCAAGATATAGGGAAAGAGGGTTTAAGGTAGAAAACATTTTAGGAAGAGTGGTCAGGGAAGAATATTAGAAGAGGTAAATTTGATTAGAGACCTTAATGGAGTAAGGGTGAGAGACAGACAAATATCTGCAGGAAGAAATTTTCCAGGCAGAGAGTAGAGTGAGTGCAAGCTACCAGAGGCACAAATGACATGATGAGTTTCCACAAAAAGTCTGGAGCAGTGGGTAAGGAGAAGTAAGAAGGAAGATGGGATCAGAGAAGTAAACAGAAACCAAAACAATACCTTGTCAGCTGTTACAGTAACCTTAGATTTTATTTTGAGTTAGAAGCCAGTGGAGGGTTTTGAGCAAGTAAATAATACTCATGGCTTGATCTAGTGGTCTACTTAGTATCTCTACTTCAGTGTTTTAGAAGCATCTTAAATGTAACATGCTCACAACAGAATACTTAGCCTACCTCTTACCAAAAATAAAATGAAATCTTCCTGCTCCTTCTCCCTTTTCTCCCATATTAGCAACTGGTATTAAAAATTATCCAGTTACTTAGGCCAGAAACTTGTGAATCACCCTAGCTTCATCTGTCTCCTTTGTTTGTCACATCCAGTTCATGCTAACAGACACACACACACACACACACACACACACACACACACACCTGTACATTTATCTTCAGAAGAAATGACATCTCTTTGTTTCTCTGTGCTTCTCCTGCCACCAACTTAGTCCATGACCATCTCTAACCTCAGTTATAACACAGAGGCCAGACCCTTCACGATATCTACTTTCCATCAATGACTTATCCCTGTGCTAATAATATAATTTATACACCTTGTCAGGATCTACAAGGCCCTTGCATGATCGGGTACAAGACCAGCCCTTTGATATTCCATACCACTCTTTCCAAACTTCCTCTGCTCCACCCACGCTGATCTTTGTCATTTCCTTGTACACAACTTTCAGACTTTAGGACATTTGGCTTACTATTCTTTACTATTCTCTCACAGCTTGCTGGTTCTCTCTTCCTTCAGTCTTAACTCAGGGAGGACTTCTCCACCCATCCAATGTACTGGTAGTTATCCTCTTCTGTTGTTCTCTATCACACCACCCTCTCCTTGCATTTTACAGCACTTACCACACTGTGAGCTTTATGAGAGTAAGAACTATGCTTGTGTATACACAGAATTGTGCCTAGAGCACAGTAGGCACTCAATAAATATTTGTTTAGTTGGGATTAGTTGGTACGGCTATCCCTGTGTTGTGTGAAAATATTTACAAACAAAATAATACCTTCCTTAAAAAATAAAAAATAAGAAGACATTTTTCCAAAATGCCAACTAAAAAAGAAGTAAATTTAAGAAATTAGACCATATTACCTGTTTAACATTTGTATAAACGTGGTTATACATTTCCATGGGAGTGGGGTGGGGATGAGTCTAAGAAATTATTAAAAGTAGAAATAAAATCACAGGAAATCTTTTGCAAAGTCCATAAATCAAACAGTTTTTTTAATGAAACGAATTTGTTTTTTTTAATGAATCTCATCTGTATCCTGGATACTGTCCTAGGCACATTCCTTATCTTGCCTCATTTAATCCTCACAACCACCCTGTGTCTTAGAAACCATTGTGTCGCATGAATAGATGAGAAAAGGGAAGCTCAGAATTGTTCAGTAACCTGCCAAAGAGAATACAGCTAATTAGGACAAAAAAGAATTCAAACATAGCTGCCTATTATGATGTAGTCACCACCTGAAAAAAAATTTTTTCCAATTCCAGTATTAAAAATAAATTGATAAATACCAATGTCATTTAGTCCAACTTTAAAACACTGAACAAGAAAAATGTCTTTACTTTGACCTACATTATGGAAAAAGAATAAATATATTTGGGGGACCTGTGCCAAGCATAGTAAAGAACTTTTAACAAGTCAATATTTGTTGATCATAAAGGATACCTTAAATATCAGTTATGGATTTCTTTATTACAAGACAAACATTCATTTTCATAAATACTTATAATTTTTTTTATTCTTCCTTGTGTGAGTTCTATTGATTATTTCTATTTTAAATAATAGCATAAGGCTTTTAATGTCAGTTAATACCTATTGTTACTGTCTTTTATAAGGTTTTTTTTAAATGGCAAATATCCTACTTAGCTCTATAGATTAGTCTACCCTTACCATTGAATGTATAATAAGCATAATCTATTATTTTCCTGAAGCTGAGTTTCTATGCCCTGATTCATTTTAATGAGCTCACATATGCATCTAGAGTATGCATCTGGCTGCCCAAAACAGGGAAATTGTCTTGGTATTTCCATATTCTGATGAAAAGATAAGTCATCTGTAATGAGTTGAAAGTTAAGAATTCCTTCTTTCTATCTCACAGTTCATGAAACATAGTGGGCACTTAAATATTATTTGTTAAATCAATAAATATATGTAAAAATGAGTAAATTAGGTAAGTGAATTGAAGAGGTATATGAGTTTTTGTTTTAAACATAAAACATTTCTGTTTACATAAAGGCTGTTGCTCTTTTAGGATACTATTCCTTTTTCACATTCTTGATAATTTATCATTTTGTGCTTAAACTAATTTTTATTTTATCACTTTATATTCACTGTAAAAACATAATTTTTATTGTAGAAAAAAGAAAACATATGTGTAAAATGAGGAAAAGTAAATAATGGATAATACCTCTCTCTTTTTATTATTATTATTGTTGTTGTTAAATTTATTGGGGTGACATTAGTTGGTAACAATTACATAGTTTCCAGGTGTACAATTCTACATTACATTGTCTATGCATTGCATTATGTCCTCACCACCCAGAATCAGCTCTCCTTCCATCATCATATATCTGGTTCCCCTACCCCCTTTCCCCTTTACCCTCAGGTAACCACCAAACTATTGACTGTCTATGAGTTTTTGCTTCTTTGTTACTTTCAATTTTATGTTCCACCTATAAATGAGGTCATATGTTTCTTGATTCTTTCAGTCTTACTTATTTCGCTTAATAAGATGGTTTCAAAGTCCATCCACGTTGTCACAAATGTCTGTATTTCATCTTTCCTTATCACTGAGTAGTATTCCATTGTGTAAATGTACCACCGCTTCTTTATCCAGTCATCTATTGAAGTGCCCTTTGATAGAATATCCCTCTCTTCCAACACACATCCAGGTAATCTATGAAGTAAGAGCACAACAATACTAAAAAAACAATGACAAATTACAGTATTTTTTATCTCAAAGCACTATGCTAAACACACTTAAACAATTAAAATGTTCATTTTATTTTTTAAAGTAGAATTTAACCCTTATTGACAACAGTATTTGCTATAACCCATCTATAACTTAGAATGCAGCATGTACTGAAACAGGTTTTTTACAAGCATTGCACTATGTGATCTTTGTCAAGAACCTCAAAAGTAGGTAGCATTGTCAACCTTTTTTGAAGACGAGAAAACAGTGGTTTAAGGGGGTTATATAATGTCATAAGGGTAACAATTCTGGCCTAGGACAGAACTGCTTCTAGGCTAGGCTTGTCTGACTCCAAAGTCTACACTAATGCCACACAGGACTTGGCTATCTATATTGGGTAGAATTTCATAATATTGCTGATAATCAGCCATTTTAGATGTAAGAAAAGGGATATTGCATATGATTCTAATATAAATAAAATTAGTTTCCATTATTACTCTTGAACTACTCTTGAATCAAGTCCCATGATAAAGAGCATCAAAATATTTGGTTAAAGGGTTAAAAGGTTAAAAGCCAATATCAGAAATCGTGGATTCAAATCCTGGCTTACTCACTGACAAGCAGTGAGAATTTAGGCAAATAATCTCACTACAGGTTTATTTTCTTGTTGAAAAACTAGAATTGGCTTGCCCTTCACACTTTATAGAAATTTGTGAAGAGCAACTGAAGTATATGAAATTGTAAAGAATAGAAAACACAAAGCGATTATTATAAACAACACTTATCCATATAGAAAATCCAACAAGCCACATTTCTAAGATTCAAATCTGAAATAGTAGCATTAGAAACCAGTGTAGTAGGTTCAAGAGCTTTCCACAATGATATTGACCCAACTTTTAATATTTGTGTCAAGGCCAAAAACAATACTTCAGAACCCTATGTGTGATTAGAGTCTGACTTGTTCTAAGGACAATAGCCTATCCTAAATGTCAAACAAAATGCTTACAGAGAAATTTGGCCTAATCTTTAAAAACTCATCATTATTCCTGAAAAATAGCTCAAAGCTATTCAAGAAATAATTATTGCTGAACTATTTAAAGGCTCCAACTGAAATTTCAAGAAGCTTAGAGACTTCTGAGCAGTATTCATAAATTTAATGAGAAGGAAGTATTGTATCTATTGGCAAACTATCTAAACCCGAGAATATGTGCCTCTTCTGGAGAAGGCTTCTTTAACAAGAAGGACTCAGAGGATCTCTGAGCTACCCTTGAGTGTTGATTTTTTTCTACATGCCTTTTTGGAAATGGCAGTTAACTCAGCATGAAGAGATTCTTTTCTTTCTTTGAAAATATTTTTGTGGTGTGATTTATACTCAAGAGTTTTATTCCTTCCAATTCTTTTAGCATATGAAATAATTTGAGTAAACATACTCTATAAACTGAAAGTCACTAGACAAACGGAAAGACTCTTTATGATTGCTTTCTAAGATAGATACAGAAGGCACTCTTCTTTCTGTACCCTTCATCCAAGGAAGATTTTTAAGGTGAACTTAATTAATATATAACTTTAGGGAAGTTTTATGTTTTCCCTTGCTGTTAGAATGAATGTAAGATGTCTTTAACAACTATTAGGTTTATATAACTAAAGCATTCGTGTAGCATATTGATCTAATACTAAGTCTGATTCAAAATTGGCATATTGGCTCCTCTAATTAAATAAGATAAGTCTCAAAACACTTGCATATCCTTTTTTAAAAAAATTCTTAACCATAGCCTATATCTTCCCATGGTTATTCAAAATCTTTTCTATTCTATGGAAATCTTCATTTCCACATTGCCTTCTACCCTTAGCTAATGACCTGATCTCTTTCAGTTCATTTCATGGCAATATCTCTCCAACCCTATCCCCTCTCACCCTGTCTTTTTCTCATCTCTCCTTCTCAGAACAAGGTTAGAATCCCTTCATTCCTAAGCTGAACTCTTGCACATGGGGTTCCATTCTTTTTCTTCCTTCTCTCCTCTTTCTTTATCTTCATGTGTTCCCTTCCTACGGGTGGAAGTCTTTCTTATCCCTAAGAAAATCAATCAATCAATATCAATCAATCAAATGCAAGCAAACAAAACAAAATAAAGACTTACTTCCTTTTTATGTCTTTTTTACATTACCATTCCATATTACATCTTCTTTGAAACCAAAGGCTTAACGGAAATGTTTATACTTGTTTCTTGGACTTCTTAGCCATGTATTGTTAGTCCTGTAATCCAGATTCTATTTTCTGTTCTTCCTTAATCTTCTAAAAGTCTTCTTTCCAAGGTCTGAAGAGTACATCATCCTAGTCATACTTTCTAGAATTCTCGGAGTCATCTTTACCTCTTCCCTCTTCCTCCACAGCCCCTTATCTGATCAGTTAGTATATTATGCCAAGTCTTTCTGTACACGGCCTTTCCTATCCATAGCTCTCTATTTATTCCAATAAAAATCGGTCAGACACTCAATAGTTTGGTGGTTACCTGAGGGTCAGGGGTGATGGGGGAGGGAGAGTGGTGAGGGGTGGGTTGGGAATGGGCACCAGATATTTGGTGATGGAAAGAGAGCCGATTCTAGGTGGTGAGCACATAATGCAATGCATAGATGATGTAATGTAGAGTTGTATGCCTGGCAACTATATTGCTGACCAATATCACTCCAATAAGTTAATAAAAAAAAAGAATCAGTCAGGCTCAATTTCAGTCCTTCACCCCTTCTTCCCTGGCTATTATGATTTACTTGAACTGGTCTCTCACTCTAAATCTTTCTCACCCCAACCCTCAATCAGCACCTAAAGAAGAGGCAGTCTCCTTCCTCCATAATCAGACCCAGGCTCTCCTTCAGGCTCCTCATCTCCTGAGCCCTTCCTTCTTCCTGACTTATGCTTTTATTAATACCCTACCCCTAGACTAGAAACTCCTTTTAAATCTGACTGTGGAAATGCACATACATTGATAGACCACCTTCTCCATAAAGCCCTGATTTTTTTAAGGTACATTAGCTAATAGTACCTTTAAAAAAATCAAAACACTAAAACATATTCCAATTTGTATGTATATTTGTATTGGTATATAAACACACTGGATAAAAATAGGCTATAATGTTAACTATGCCCATTTGAAGTTATGATAGTCTGAAGATGTGCTGTGAAATTTTGGGCTTACTATTTAGTTAGTTAGTTAGTTAGTTAGTTAGTTAGTTAGTTAGTTCTCTTTGTATTTTCTAAAATATTCAAAATAGCTAATACTTATTGAATGTTTGCTATAAGCTAAACTCTTTACATGCATTAATTCATGTAATCTAAGAACAACTACAAAAGCCCTGTGACGTAAGCACTAGTGATTTAGAGGCACAGGGCTGGCAAGACGAATCTGGCTCCAGAGTCTGCACTCTTAAGCACTCCACTGCTCTGCATGAAGGATTTTCATAACTGGAAAAACATATTTTTCATTTTCTTTTTTCCTCCTGTTTCTACTTTCTGCCCACCTCTACCCATCAACTCCACCAAATTCCAAATTCTCCTTTCATTTCTTTCAAAGACACAATTCTCAGCTGGATGTGAAGGAGAAAAGCAATCTGATTAAGAAAATTTGCATGAACTTGTGAATTAGCAATTACCATCCTGAGGTAATTGCAGCTTAAAAAGGATTCTTGTTAACATAAATGAATTCCTAATTAGTGAAATTTCCCGTTGCTATGACTAAATAAGTGAATGTGGCATATTATTGGCAGTGTGTAGAGGGGTGGAGGAGTACCTTGGTAGAGTGGATTTTGCCCATAGACCTTAAAGCACAAAGGTGTCCTATGCACAAGGCCTCCCTCTGTCTCTCAAATTTATCTTCCTTCCCACACGTGTTTGGTTGAACATCAATAATCTCTACCCTGAGGTCTGTGTAAAATCCCGTTATACCATTTTGATGCTGCAGAGACCCCCAAAATCCAGTAGTGCATGAGAGTTCCTTTTTCTCTACAGCCTCACCAGCACTTGTTATTCCTTGTCTTGTTGATTATAGCCATTCTAACAGGTGTGAGGTGGTATATCATTATGGTTTTAATTTGCATTTTTCTAATTGCTAGTGATGTTGAGCATTTTTTCATGTATCTGTTGGCTGTTTGTATGTCTTCTGGGGACAAGTGTCTGTTTAGATCTTCTGCCTATTTTTTAATTGGATCATTGGTTTTTTGTTGTTGAGTTGTGTGAGTTCTTTATATATTTTAGATATTAGCCCCTTATCAGAGGCATGGTTTGCAAATATTTTCTCCCATTTGGTTGGTTTCCTTTTTGCTTTGTTGATGGTGTCCTTTGCTGTGTAGAAGCTTTATAGTTTGATATAGTCCCATTCATTTATTTTTGCTTTTACTTCCCTTACCTTTGGGGTCAAGTTCATAAAGTGCTCTCTGAGCCCAAGGTCTGTTAAGTTTAGTACCGATGCTTTTTTCTATGCACTTTGTTGTTTCGGGTCTTATGTGGAGGTCTTTAATCCACTTTGAGTTAATTTTGGTATATGGTGACAGTTCACAGTCCAGATTCTTTCTTTTGATTGTGGTTTTTCAATTTTCCCAACACCATTTACGGAAGAGGCTTTCTTTTTCCCATTGTATATTTTTTGCTCTTTTGTCAAAGATTATCTATCCATATATTTGTGGGTTTATTTCTGGGTTTTTGATTCAGTTCCATTTTGTCTGTATGTCTGTTCTTCTGCCAATGCAAAGCTGTTTTGATTATTGATGCTTTGTCGTATAGACTGAAGTCAGGGAGCGTGATGCCTCCAGTATGGCTCATATCTTTACTTGCCCTACTTTGGTTGCATAACATGAGCTTTTAAGTCAAGGATTCTGCCTTGTAAGTTTACTACCTCAAAAGAATACTGGAGATTCATATAAAATTTTCTTCTCTCTAAATTTCTAGAGACTGAGTGTCCATTGAATATTTACCATGGTGAAATTCCTGAGGATGATCCCATGGACTAGGCACTCTGGAGTCAATGATAGGACAAGATGTTTACTCCCTGAGGAAGTGGTTGAGACTGAAACAGCATTGCATGCTCATTTCCAGAAGAAAAGTGCTTCAGTGAAATTAAGATTTACAGAGTGATATATAGGAGACTCATTGGACAGGATACCTAGTAAGAACTTAAAACATATTTTTTGGATGGATGGATAAATGGAAGAACCAATGGTCAGAGCACATAATGGGGGAGGCAGGGAAGGGGAATGCAATCTGGGAAATATGAAATAAGTAGCATTCTTTATCCCCTCTGCCAGTTTTGGAGATAGTTTTGTGGTGTGTATGTATTCAGAGAATTGGGTAAAAAGGTCCATGACAGTGTTCTGCAAGATGGGACCAAATCCCAATGTAAAGAGAAGAACCACAGTGGGAGGCAAATCTCAGAGAGAATTGAAGTCATTTTAAGATCCCACATATCCAATGAAGTCCAGAATGTGCCAGAAACTGAATCAAAAAGTGTTACACACAGAGGAAGGAATAGCCACACCAGCAGGAGCAAGTGAGGTAAAGAGGTTGGGTGGGTTGAGGTTGCCCAGAATTTCTGAATATCTAATATGAGTTCTCTCCTGGCTTAATGTTTGAAATTAATATTAGTCAATGGTTTTGTGTTATTTGAAACTTTCAAAAAAGTTTTAAGTGAGAAGAACTATGGCATAGATATTTGGTACTCATCGAGTATTCTTTGCTCCCCTGTGCCCCGACCAGCAGGGCACGACAACGTGGGGAGAGGAGGACCCTGTGGAGGATGAGAGACAAGCAACACAAAGAAATGGAGGCAAGACAGGATTCTGATCAAGCCTCAAAATTTTATTTCGGTTACAGCGGTATATATGCAGTAGGGACAAAGGAGGGCAGGGCAGGGTATGTTGCTAAGCAACGGGCTATCTTTAGCCACCAGCCAAACCATAACGTTTCATGTGACTTCTGATAGCTGGTGCTCTTTTGGGGAAGTCGAAGTTCTTAGAAATGGAGTTAGGGCTGAAATGGAGTTTTCTTTGTTAACCTGGATGGTCCCCAACACTCCCTCACATTTCTCACCCTCTTGAACTTAGGAAGAGCCACATGATTAGCTCTGGACAGTAGACTACAAGCAGAAGTGGGTTTTGTCACTGCTAAAAGGAAGCATTTTAGAGCCAGCATGTGATCATCTGGTTCCCCTCCCCCGATGACTGAGGAGTTCACATGTTCCAGAGGTTGCAGCTGAAAGATGGCAGAACCCCCATTAGCTTGCACTTCATAGTCAATCTGGGCTCTAATTTCAACTCTTTCACATGCTAACTGGGTGATCTTGGGCATGTGGCTTAACATCTCTGGGCCTCAGTTTCCTCAACTATTAAAAAAAGTATAATAATGGGGATGCCAGGCTCAGTGGTTGAGCACTTGCCTCACAATCATGAGGTTCAAGGTTCAATTCCTGGCCCTGGCTCATGCAACTCTATATGCTCAACTGAAGCACAACTGGTAACCGCTGGGTTAGCTCAGGCAAAGGTGCTCACCCCCATGCAGGAGGCCCCCAGATGGGTTCCTGCCCTGCAAGGCCCCACGTCCACCTGTGTGGAATGAAACCATGTCACAACTAAGGATGTACAACTATGGAGAGTGCTCTGGGCCCTCCCCTTTCTCTCTGTCTCTCTGTCTCTCTCTGTCAAAAAAAGCAATGAAAACAAATCTTCGAAAGTTCAAGCCTAACACTAAACTAAAGCAAGTAAGTTTCCCTTTAGCATCCATCTACTCACTATCTTGTAAACATGTGCCCCTCATTACAAGAGGGAGAGAGAATAGGGGCTGAACAGAGCAACACAGCCAATGCAGTTACTACCAATGGCAATTCAGTGAGCATTCTTCGTGAACAGTGTGTCTGACACTATCAGGATCTCTATAAAGAAAGATCATGGTAATATTTTACATGGCATGGCCTCATAACCAATATGCAAAACGACTTTATTGATCATTGTTATAGTGAATACCTGACATTCTGCATGTAGCCCTTCTACCTGGCATTCTGCACATAATATTGTATGTTCCATTATTGTGCCACTAGCCCCGAACTGTGATTTCTCCAGTTCCCCCTCACTGCCTTTGTCATTTTCCATTGTCGCAGGTGCCCCTGGCCATTGTAAACTCTTCAACTGTTCCTGGATCAGAAGTTGAAATACAGTAGGCTTTTTGGCTTCTGTACAAACGCTTTTGTTAAACCCAAATAGATAAACAAGATGTAATTTTTTTATAAACCCCTCACCTTCTGCGTTCGGGGCCACAGGTTTTTGAGAGACATTAGTCCTCCGTGGTCGCCAGCTTATAATAAACTCACCTTGCTTAAGAATTTGGCTCTCCTATGAATTTGTCTCACCTGGTTTATAACATCATGATTATAAATCTGAATTCCTGGAGATCAGTTATTCAGACTGTAAACATTTCTCGAAACTAAGAAAAATATCCTTATTTTGATCTCTCTCAAATTCCTTCGTGGACATGTGTAATTATGGACCTATCCCAAAACATCTTAGAGTGCCAATTTTATAATAGTTTTCTGGATTCATTCTTACAAATATTACTAATCTTCTTGTTAGTGTACATATGGACACTGCCTACTACAATATAATCTTGGGACCATGAATGTGTTTATGGATATAAGAATGTGTATATCTCCTACTGTGCATCATATTTATACAAAAAAGTTTTCTCATATGTGTGATATAGTTTGATTCAAAACACCTCAAATCAGTTAATAATTAATGACTATGACAGTTTCACTAAAACCACACTATAAACCATATCACCACAATTTTGGCTAAATTAAAATAATGTGACTCTTGAATCTCTCTCTTTTTCTCTCTCTCTCTCACTTTCTCTCCCACCCCCACCCCCCCAACACACGCTCACATGAACACCAAGGTAGAGAAGGAATAGGATAGCTACCATACAATTTATTCATAAAAGGCAAGAATGGTACACACACAGCAATAAATGATTGGCAACAACAACAACACGGAATCCTGCTGGGTTCACAGACACCCTGTCTTGGAAGTATAGGAGTTCTCTTTTTAAAAATTAAAAAAAAACAAACACATAAAACTGTTTTTAATTGCACTCAACATTCAATATTATATTAGTTTCAGGTGTACAGCCATATTTAGACATTTATATTATAAATTAATCCCCCCTGATAAGTCTAGTACTGCCCTGACACTGTACATACTTATTACAATATTATTGACTGTTTAGTATAAGAGTTCTCTTAACTGAAACTCTTGCCAATTCTCGTGATTGACACCTCCCTGTCAGTGATTCTATGTAGCCGCTGGCATTGCTCTCTGAGTGGTTTTCTCTTGTTCACCATCACAGTGGCCCCATAACTAAAGAATGGGTTGTTGACACACATTCCAGCTTTCTGGTGATATAGGTTCAGGATGGAGGAAGGAACAGTTACAAGCTTTTGTAGGTCAGACTTGTGGTTTCTTTGCCAAAACAATTCCCTCAAAATGTAGTAGGCTCTGTGGGATTGCTTTTGCCAAGTTCTAAGTGCAATAACCATTCCTAAAGTTCCCCTCTAGGCATAGTTCTTAAACTGAGTGACTCTTCCCTTTATTTACTAACCTCTGCATATCCTCAATTTCAGGACTGCTACCCTGAGGCCATTTGAAGCAATAAGCTTGTGAAGGAAGGCATTGCCCTTAATCAGATCCTTGACACTGAGTTGCTCCCTGGTCTGGATGTACCAGTAGCATCTTAACAGAATTGTAATAAAAGCTCTCCAAATGACAGTTTTATCTTCAGACGTTTGTTAGAGAAGAGTTGAGTTTTTCAATCCTGTGAATCCCAAATTTAAACTGAAAGTCACAGGCAGGGAGACTTTCCTATAGCAGATCTAGACTCCTTTCCAGCTCTGCTTCCAAAACTGGCTAATCTTGTCTGCTTTCATCTCTCTTTTATAAAAAATAAAAAAAAAACCAGCAAGAAGCAGCCAATAAACATGAAACCTTTGCATGTTTTCATGTAGTTATCTCATACCAACAGAATCAGTAACCATGTATTCTACCATTCAAGTTATTATAAACTAAATTTTGCCAATTATTTTTCAGTAGCCCACTATCAGCAGCATAAGAACCTGCCATATCCATTGCCTTGGAACCCACTGTCAGACTGCTAAGCACAGTTTCAGTTATTGTTATGTCGGATCTCACTTCTAGGTTATCATTTCCTGTATTAGTAGACTGCTATAACCAAAGACCCCAAAACAGAGTGGCTTATAAGAAGAATGAAGTTCACTTCTTTACCAAATGTCAATCTAGAGCTCCCAGAGTGGCTCTACCATTGGTGACACATGACCTTCACATTTGCTCCCGTTGTCACCATTTCCCAGCCAGCAGACAAGGGGGAAGAAACAACCCAAGGCACACAGGTGCTCTCCAAAAAGATGACTTAGAAATTACACAGATTTCTACTCATATCCCGTTGGCTTAAACTTATTTACATGGCCACAACTTCATCCAAATGTGTTCTCTAGCTGGGTAACCACCTGCTCCACTAAAATGTGCTGGAGAGGGATTCTGTTACTAAAAGCAAAGGGGGAAATGATTAGTGAAAGTAGTCAGTAGTCTCTGCTACATGGGAATTTCAGAATCCCAGCGCATTGTTACTCCACTGTTTTGATCCTGTTTTAACACAGGTTCCCAAGAGTCTGAGAAGTAGAATATGCAATGTAGTATCTCAAATAGAATTTTTTATGAATCTTCATAGATGACATCACCCACACATTACACAGTCCCAGTTCAACCTCCCATTCACCATAACATTTCATATCCCATTAAAAGAGGAGGTAAAAAGGAAGAAAACTAGCATATAAGTCTATTACTTCCACTCAGGAATGTTTGTACTTGAAGATTGCTTTTATTATCTTTTCTTCATATTGAAATTCTTAGAATTCTGTGTCACACAGCACCCACGAATTTGCAACAGCACAGTTTTCAGATGGATCTGGGCATTGCCAACCTTTTCATCCCAGATGTTATCTCCCCCAAGTTCTACAAACACCAAAACTATGATTCATGGGAATATTATTAGTCAGAACACAGTCACACACCGTACACCATTTTAAGTTAAAATGGAAAACAAGTCCCTTACTGATCATCATACATGGCCTCTTAACCCCAGTTCCCAGCATACTATTTTGAGGCTATTTACTGATACTTCAACACATTCTACTTCTAGGACTTATAATTCTATGCTTATCTTTTGATAAGTAATAAGCTCCCTTCCCAGAGACTTTGCTACCATGCAGTGCATATCTTGGATGAGGGATTCATGGAAGGTCTGTCACCCAGCATAAATTGGATATGATATTACTACACATGAGTTGCATGTGCATTTAGCAGCAGCGAGTCTGTAATTAAGAGACGATAATATCTGGTTAAACCAAACAAATCTTGGTCCGAGACCTGCAAGGGAATGGGACATACAATAGAAAATGGTGACTCAAACAAGGGGTTTCCCTAGAAGGTTCTACCTACAACAGAATTGTCTTTCAAATACCCACCTCATTGACCTTCCCTCAAACTCCTGTAAATGCATTTCTAATTTGGATTGGTAGATGTTTTGTGAGCTCTAAATCTAGGAAAATGGTGAGGTGAACTTGCCAGTTATTTTTAAAAACTCTTAAATGGCACACACTCCAACACTAATTAAAGGAATATGACTGTTCTTGATTTCTTATTTTCTTTAATGAACTCCTAAAAAAGAACTTGTACAACTCAACAAGAAAAAAACAAGCAATCCAATTAAAAAATGGGCAGATGACCTTAACAGACACTTCTCTCATGAAGACATACATATGGCCAACAGATAATATGAAAAAATGCTCCACTTCACTAGCAATTAGGGAGATACAAATAAAAACCACAATGAGATACCATCTGACACCTATTAGAATGGCTATAATCAACAAGACAAGGGATAACAAGTGCTGGAGAGGCTGTGGACAAAAAGGAACCCTCATACATTGCTGGTGGGAATGTAAACTGGTACAACCACTATGGAAGGCTGTATGGAGATTCCTCAAAAAATTACGAATGGAATTACCATATGACCCAGCCATCCCTCTACTGGGCATCTACCAAAAAAACCTGAAAACCTTAATCTTTAAAGACGTTTGTACCCGCATGTTCATCGCAGCACTGTTCACAGTGGCCAGAACATGGAAACAACCAAAATGCCCTTCGATAGATGACTGGATCAAGAAGATGTGGTACATTTACACAATGGAATACTACTCAGCGATAAGAAATGATAAATTACAGTCATTTGTGACAACATGGATGGACCTAGAGACCATCTTAAGCAAAATAAGTCAGACTGAAAGAATCAGGAGACATATGACCTCACTTATAGGTGGAATATAAAACTGAAAATAACAAAGACACAGAGACCTATGGACACACTCAATAGCTTGGTGATTGCCTGAGGGAAGGGGAGGAGGGAGAAAGGAGAGAGGGAGGGGAGGTGGGAGAGGGTAACGGCATTATGGACACACTCAATGGTTTGGTGGTTACCTGGAGAGGGGGAAGAATGGGGGAGCGAGAGTTGCGGGGGGAGGTGGGAGTGGGCACCGGATATATGGTGGTGGAGGGGGGACTGATTCTGGGTGATGGGCACATAATGCAATGCATGGGTGATGTGATGTGGGCTTGTACATCTAGAAACTAATTATTACCAACCAATGTCACGCCATTAAATTTAACAATTAATAAATAAATAAATAAATAAAAGAAGGAATACACATATACACACCACATATACCAGAAGACCAAACACTGACAACATAGTTCTTTTCATCATAAGGGTTGATAAATACACCTCATCTATATGCCCATAATAGATATTCTAAACCAGTCATAGCACCCTTTCCCACAAATGCCAGAAGTAGCCTTTGAATCATTCTTTATGCAAAACTCTAGGAAATTGTCATCACTTAGAACCGGTCCAAAGAGTGAAGCCTATTCAACACTCTCACAATCACACGCATACACACACACACACACACACACACACACACACACACAC
>PVKE010018809.1:0-29132 GCA_004027555.1 Craseonycteris thonglongyai
CAACTTATACATTGCAGTTGATAAAAAAATTAAATTGCATTTTAAGTTAGTAAAAATCTATCTTGAAAAAGTGTCAGAAAATCGAATTTTTTAGGTACCGCATGTACGGAATGCTGCTATCAAAAGTTGGGTCTGGAAATTTATTTTCTTCATGAGCCTATATCTCGAAAACTTAATAAGTGATTTAAAAAATAAAAAACAGTTTTGAACATATATTTTACTTACCTACCCATACCTCGCTGGAATACACCTTATACTGAAACACAGTGTATAAACATAGTATGCATTTCACACCCCTTCTTCTCCCTTAGACTACACCTATGACAGCAAGTCGATCGCGACACACTTTTAAGATAAAAAGTAGATCTTGTATACAGAAAAGTTGGCTACCCCTGCTATAGATGACCTCAGGGGACTGTTTCAGTCACCTGGAAAATGTCATTATTTAGAATTCCTCCAATCTTGGGGCTCCAGATACAAGGGCTGTGAGAAGGCCAGAGCTTGACTGCCTGATAAACATGACTCCTCCTGTCTTCTACAACCAACACACATACACATATACACACACACACACACACACACACACACACACAGGCGGAGGGGCAGGGAGTTTATATCACATCCATTTCTCACTTCAAGAATGCTTTCGCTACTCATTTTAATAAAACTTCACTTTTATAAATATGTTGGCATTGGGGTAGGGGAGCCCCAACATAGATAATGGCTTCTCTCAGCCCTGCCCTTGCTGAGGTTGACTCTGTTCCTATGGTAACAAGAATACCTTCCTCTTCCTCCCCCCCCTCCCCAAAAAAAGAGCCACTGGGTATCTGAGAGTGTTAGTAGGGAGGCGGGCTGAAACCAGGGAGGTGATTGGTAATTAAAAGGCATGTGGATAAAGTGAGAGCTATCAAACCGAAAGGGAAATTAACAAAACCATCCCATTTACAATATTATCAATATTATAATTACTAAGTATAGTGCCAGGTGGGTACTAGGCTAATCAGGGAGATCAATTCATGAATTGTATGTGTCTGTCCACTATGCTGTACACCTGAAACTAATATAAATATTGAATGTCAACTGTAATTAAAAAAAAAATGTAACCACACAAGTATAATATACCTAGAACTGTGAGTTAAGTTGCTATTGACTAATGAAATGAAACATGTATCAATTTCAATTATATAAAATCTGAACTCACATAATAAGAGAGTAGAAAAGTGGTTGCCAGGGACTGGAGGCAGGGAGAGTAGCAACAATGAGGAACTATTGATCAAAGTATAGAAAGTTTCAGTTATAAGATGAGTAAGTTCTGGGGATCTAATGTACAGCATGGTGACAATACAGTATTGTATACCGTACTTGAAATCTGACAGAAGAACAGATCCTAAGTGTTCGCACTATACACATACACACACACGCACACAAATTTGACATCACAAATGTGGTAATTAACTTGATTGTGGTAATCACTTCACAATATACATGTATGTATAGTAAATCATCATTTGTATACCTTTAAAAAGTCACCTTGCACAACCTAAATATATACAATTTTTACTTATCCATTATACCTAAAGCTAGAAAAAATAAAATTTAAAAGTTTTCCATGTTATGGTTTTCTTTTCAAATTTCAGAAGCCGCACTTCTTTTTAGGGTACAGGCATTCCCATAAGGCTCATAAGTGCCCAGTGTTGGGCCTTACAGCGCCCGATGGATAAGCCAGCTCTCACTTTGACCACATGAAAAGACCATGCACTTCGTCATGCTACATGAGACATGACAACCTGCTTCTGCGTACCTCCGCATGGGCCCTGCCAAAGTGTCAAAGCTGATACCGCAGGCAGTATGCAAAGATGCCGACAGCAGAATGTCAAGAAGACAAATGATGAATGGCTGCCCCCTGGAACAGAGAGGTTAATTACCGGCATCTAAAATACCTGAGAGGAAAATGTTACCCACCCACATTACCAATTAACCTCACCTCTAAAAAATCGCCATTGTTGCAATTAATAAGAAATGACTGTCATCAAATTACAAGGTCTATACAAGAGGCCAGGGTTAGGTAAGGAGACTTCTTTTTTAACCTCTTCCTTGTTAGTTCCCTAATTTCTTTGACATCCATTCAGTTAGTGGAGTTGGGTTCCACTTTCTTTTTAAAGCTGTCCTCAGAAAGCTGTTGCAGATAACTTTGAATGAGCAGCTAATACATGCCAGGCACCAAGCTAAGCACTTTCTATGCATTACCCGCCCCCCACCCACCCACCCACTTCACTTCACTTATTCATGGTCCCTGCCTGGTGCAGTGTTTTCACTTTTCAGTTTCCAAAGTGGGTCTAAGAAATTCCATTTTGCCAAGTGCTCCCCAAAAGGGACCACCTCTCTCGACTCACACCGGCCAAACTCACAAGAGAGCAATGTATAAATCAGAGTGCCAATCAACTGGTCACTGTTAAGAACCAGAAGTGCTCAGGGGACCAAAACTCAGCTTCTCTACCAAGCACATTTTCTTCCTACTTCAAATCTATACCGGAAACCACAGTGTGCACTACTGGTGCCCTTGTTGCCATCCCTTGCACACTGAGTCGCCAACAACCTCTGCAAATACCTGTGATTCTCTGCTGGGGTTCTCATTGGCTGCTCAAGCAGGCTAAGCTGGGGTGCAGAACAGGAGACACAGAAAGACAGACACAGGACCAATCCTCAGAGTACTGAAAATCTAGTGGGAAATTATGGGTTCTACGAGGGAAGTACCAGGAGTTAGAACATAGAACAGTGAGAAGTAATCTAGCCTGGTGATCAGGGAAGGCTTCCTTGAGGAGGCATTGAAGTTAAGACTGAAAGACAATTGAAAAGATGGAAAAGAGGCATTCTGGCAGACCCAGGTATTAAATACCACTATGACCCTGTCCAAACTGCCTAATCTCCCCAGAGCTCATTTTTCTCATCTTTAAATGTGGATAATAACTGGTATACAGCCAACACTCAATAAACATTAGTTCTTCTTGTCTTCCTCAGGAAGGTAGTCTTCTAACCTAACATGCATGGGAAAGCTGGGATGGCTCAGCGGGTTAAGCACTCGCTTTGAAGCCCCAAGTACTGAGGATTGAATCCCGGCTCCAGCCCAGGTGGACCCACATGCTGAACTGAGGTGTGCTTCCCGAATGCGGTGAGGCCCCCAGTTCAGTTCATATATATGAAGCTGGGATGGCTCAGTGAGTTAAAAAAAAAAAAGCTTTAACATAACATGCAACTCCCATAAGAAAAGAGTTAGGTGTATGTATATTGTCTAAAAACACAAGCCGGGGGAAGCCGGGATGGCTCAGTGGGCTAAGCGCTCACTTTGCAGCACCAGGGACCGGGGATCGAATCCCGGCCCTGGCCCGTATGGAACCATATGCTGGACTGGGAGCTCCCCCAGTTCAGTTCTCTCTCTGTCTCTGTCTCTGTATCTCTCTCTCTCTCTCTCTCTCTCTCTCTCTCTCTCTCTCTCTCTCTGTCAAAAATAAATAAATAAATAAAAATATATTAAAAAAAAACACAAGCCATATGTATTTTTAAAAATCCATGCTATAATATTGATTAAGCACTGGCTATCTGTCAAAAGATTGTACAGTCACAGATGTGGAGTCTCTACTCATCAATTCTAACAGAAAATGTATCAGTCAGCTTAGGTTACATTATGCTGCAGTAACAAACATACCCAAATCTCAGTGACTTAATACAACAAAAGTTTACTTCTCCTTCACACAGAGTCAGCTGTGAGTCCAATAAGTCAGGCATGCAAGTTAAAATGATACTCTGATTTTGTTTTCAACATGAGGCCTTCACACTCCACACAGCAGAAAAAAGCACACAGAGAACTCACAACCACTTTCCTATGCTTAGGCCTGGAGGTGACACACACTCCTGTACTCACAGCTCATTGGTCAGAACACATGGCCCCAATTAACTGCAGGGGACTGGAAATACAATGGAACACATTTATCACTTGATGGGCATGACTAGTTCTGCCCCAGAGATATCTGTTTATTGAGCACTTACTTTATGCAGAGACACACACATGAATAGGATACAATTACAATTTCAATATGTGCCAGCAAAGGCCCCACTGTGGATGGCCTGCATTAGGCTCCTGTGTTAAGACTTCAGGGTGCAGCCGATACACACATCAAACCATAGATAAATAGAAATAAACGACAGGGCATCGTAGACCTGAGTTCTCAAAATCAGGGTAGGAGTTTTGTCGAGTTATCCGTCCCTACAGCCTGACAGCATCCAGACAACGATTTTATCTCTAAGCACAAATCAACAACAAAAAACCCAATGCAGAGCACAGAAACTCAGCCACACAATTCCCACAGCCCCTGTGAACACAACCTGACATGGCACGATGCCCAGATTTCTTTACTGGGTCCTGTTCTGAGAGTGAAAAGTTCAGCACGTCACAGCCCGGGCCTCACAGGTACCAAGGCTCAGCTCAAACACAGTACAACTTACCAGAGGTCTCAAACTCAAGTGCCCACAGGGACCACTAAATGACAGGACTGTTCTCAGGGGCCTGGGTCAAACAAGGACACACAGCCGTGCAAGGAGGCAGTGACTCCTCAATAATACCACCTAGGCACTGCTACTTGGCATTATTTTTAAATTTCTAAGAGAAGTGAGAAATTTTTATGTGAGACCTCTTAGATGTTTTTAGTGTGGGAATTAAATATAACTATTAAAGGCACTCCTTAGGTTGAACAAAATATATTTACTGTCCATATTCATCCAGTGAGCCTGCCATGGAATAGATCCACTGGGAAGCCAAACGCCAGTCCTCTATAGAACAACGCAGCCTGGAGCCTTAAGCAAATCTTAAGTCCTCTGTTCTGCCCACCACCACCAAAATAACCATAATAAAGACAAGCTAGCATCAGTCAACATGCCTACCAACCAGGGAGTGGTTATATAAACTTAGCTGCTTGATGAACTATTATGTGCCCATTAAAAATGTTGTTTATGAAGACGAGAGGACAGAGAGAGGAGCAAACGCTAACTGAAAAGAGGATTCTGAAGTTATACTGTGTATAACTACACAGTATAAATAACTGTATATTAAAACTATATGAGAGCTGTCCAGAAAAAAGTCCAGCCATTGTCAATATAACAAGAATGGTTACATGGCTGGATACTTCCTGGACAGCCCTCCTATACCAAAAAAGATGGAAAGAAAATATACCAATATGTTCCCAGAGGCTCTTTAGATTGGTAGGATTATGGTATGTTTTGTTTTGTTTTTCAAATCATTTAATAAGTTATCTTCTTCATTACGGGGGGGGGGTGGAGAGGAAGTACATATTAAAAATTAAACATCTGTCAGTGTGTGTGTCAAAGAATTTTAGAGCTGAAAACAATGTTAGTGATCATCTAGTCCACACTCAACAGAAGAGAAAACTGAAGACCAGACAGGTTGAATCACTTTTCCAAGGTCACACAGCTAGTGAGCAACAAAGCTGAAATGAACTCAGGCGTCTTAAATGTCAGTTCAGATTCAAGCCCAGCAGGCTACTAACCCGGACATAATGTAGAGAGGAGGAAAACTAAAGGGAAAGGAAGAGGAAGAAAGGAAGAAAATCTGAAAACTTTTCCCAAGCTACTTATGGGTTTCTTCCCTCAAAACACTTTTTTTTTTTTTGAGTTATCTGTGGACCTGCTCATTTCCATAAAAGCTGATAATCGTAATTTTGTTGAGACTGTAAAACATTCCTCTCCCTGATATTCCCCATGGTAAGAAAACCTGCAGGATGAAACCAAAGAACAATTTTTACCTTCTAATTGAATTACCGCTGTTCTTGTCTATGAGGGCACTCACCAAACACTGGATTTAAATGTTTCCCTCAAAGCTGGTGTAATACAGTGGATGTAGAATTAAGAGAAGTTAATTTTGAATGTCAGGGTAGTTCCTGTGGGAGAACATGCTTCTATAATTTACCTTCCCAATCCATTAGTGCTTTGACAGCGTAGACGTTTAATATTTTAGTCACATCTCACATCTTGTAAACCAATCTGTACAAATTTGCTAATAAAAAGGCTATCTTGACTAAACTACATCCAGATGCAAACCAGCTAACTCCTCCCACCGTCCGTATACAAAATATGAAAATTATGTCAGCTGAGTCTTGGGTTTAAAACGGTCTCTTCATCGGATATTAAGAAAGGGCTTGTGGGGAAGCCGGAATGGCTCAGTGGGTAAAGCACTCACTTTGCAGCGCCAGGGACCGAGGATCGAATCCCGGCCCCGGCCTGTGCGGAACCATATGCTGAACTGGGAGCTCCCTCAGTTCAGTTCTCTCTCTCTCTCTCTCTCTCTCTCTCTCTGTCAAAATAAATAAATAAATAAATAAATAAATATATTATTAAAAAAAAAAGAAAGAAAGGGCTTGAGAGATGGGGGTGGGGGGCACGGGGAGACAGAAAGATATACAGAGAAAGAGAATTTCATGTTGAGTCCAGTGAGAAATGGAGAGATAAGCAGAAAGAAACAGAGACAAAAGATTGAGACAGAGAGATGCAGAGAAAGAGATGCAGAAAGTCAAAGAGATCAAAATGGAGATTGAGAGGCAGACAGACAGAGGCAAAACCAGCTGACAGGAGAGAAAGTGAGGTGGAGGGAGGGATAGATAGATGCTGGTCTTCAGCTTTAATACTCCCATCATGCCATCATCATCACTGTAACAAACCATAAACAGCCTATCACCTGGATTCAGGGTGTCCACCAAGGTCAGGAGCAAGGTCAAAATAAAGTGGGTTGTTAGAATCCCAGGCAGAATGGCCAGCACAGCTCTCTGGAAGAAAGCTAGACTCCCAGGATTATGAGCATTGGGTGTGGAAGCCAAGCCTTCCGGTGCACTCTAGGCATGCTAGTCCCCAAAGCATCCATTTTCTGCCTCCTGCCCAGACAGTCCTAATAGGGAGCGAGAGTGAAATTTCACACAGCTCTAAAGCACTTCGTATAAGAAGGGCTAATGGCTGCAGGCAGGGGGGATGCCAAACTCGGGGTGACTTTCAAAACCCGTGTGCCCTTCTCCACCATTGTCTGAAGACCTCAGATGTGGTCATCAGAGCAAATCAAAGCGTTGTTTGTTCCCCCAGACTTCATAGACTGGCTTTCATCACCTCAGGGTTTGGCCTGGATTTGCTCTATCAGCTGATATTTGTACAGTAAAACAACAACAACAAAGCATGGTTAGACCACTACAAGTGGTGTGTGGCAGGCTTTGGGCAGAACTTTACAAGAATTATGTCATGCCACGCTGACCACCAAACTCTCTTACATTTTAGTAATGGCATGTTTTAAACAAGAGAACTGAGACTCAGAAAAATCCAGTGTTTTAGCTAATTCAGTTGGGGAAACAAATCTGAAACCATCACCCAACTCTTAACCACAATGCCTCTCTTCCAAGTCTCTCCTATGAAGGTTAATTTAGTTAAAGGTTACAGTCCCAAGGGGCCAGGGAAATGGTTCTGAAATCCATCATGTTCCTTCCTTTGTATATGCTTCCCTCCCTCTCCTCTCCCCACAAAACCTCTGCTGGTGAAGAATTCTCCAAAGGCAGGAGAGCATCTGCTTTTGCGCATCCCTGTTTATAGCATCCAACGGAGCACCGAGCTCATAATAGGTGTATATGTGGGTTTTTTTGTATATGGGTTTAATAAATCAATTAATTAATGAGTGAGAGAGTGAATAAAATAACAAAAAAATACATATATGTCAGAATCAAGGTTAGAAATCTGAAGATGGGGAAATGTCAGAAGCAGCTAAGAGAGTTGAAAGCAGTTGTCTCTAGGGATGGACTAGGTAGAGAAGCAGAAAACTAATACTTTGTTACAAATACATTATGATCTGACTTTTAAGCTACATGATTATATTATTTCCATGCGATTAAACGGTAAAAATTAAGTGACTACTTTACCAGACACTCTACTTCCAAAAGATTTGTATAGACCTTCCCAGATAACTCTGCATTCTAATTTGTTAATGTTTTGGTTTAGTTTAGTTTGGTGTTTGTTGATGCTGGAGGTTTGTTTTGTTGTTGTTGTTTTTGGTTTTGTTTGGGGATTTGGGATTTTTATTGTTTTAATTCTTGTTTTCAGAGGGGTTTTTTGTTTCATTTTGCTTTTATTAAGACTCATTATTAGCTACTGACAATTATCGTTTTGCCTCTCAAAAGAATCTTGGTCCTGGGGAAGCCGGGATGGCTCAGTGGGTTAGGTGCTCACTTTGCAGCCCTGGGGACCAAGGATCGAATCCTGGCCCCAGCCTGTGTGGACCCGTATGCTAAACTGGGGAGTTCCCCCAGTTCAGTTCTCACCAGGGTGAGACCCCAGCACAGTTCCTGCCCTGTGCAGCCCCGCCCACCTGTGGAGTAAAACTATATGGAAAACTAATGCTGTCAACTATGGAGACTGTTCTGGGCCTTCCCCCTTCTCTCTGTCTCTGACTCTGTATCTCTCTCTCTGTCAAAAACAATAAATAAATCTTAAAAAAAAGAATTGTGGTCCTTAGTAAAATGGAGAATCAGCAGCTCCCTTTGATTCACACATACTTTTGAGAGCTTCTGTTCTCCCTGGCTCTGAGGTAACAACCACAGACAGCCACTATTACTGGGGTCACACTGAGAAAACCCCATTACCTTTGCATAATAAAATGCTGTGCAGTTCAAAAGTATCTCATGCTGGGCCCATTTTCCTAGCTGTTTGGTACCTAAAGGGACAAAATGACTGAATTGCAGGGTGACAGTGAGAGAAACAAAGGCATCCAACGTCAGTCTGTGATGTTCTTTATACAAGAACAGTAACTTCCACTGGAACGCATTGGGGGAAGAGAGATTTCTTGCCTGAGGCTGGTGTCTAAGAGACTGAATCTTTACTTGAGTCAATTACACTTGATGCAGTACTTCCTGAGCATCACTATGTGAAACGCAGTATGTCTAACATGTGGGGATGCAAAGATAAGGAAGACAGAGCCACAGCTGCCATGGAACTTCAAGTCTAGTAGGGAAGATCAGACAAAAGCACAAATAGTGATAACAAATATGGTTTCCGATTATGTAAGGAACATCTAATTTTCCTGCCACGCATTTATTCCTACTATTTTTGGATAAATAGCGTCATGCTCCCAAAACTCAAGCTGTTGGATCCAGGTGAGCCAGCCCCCAGTGCCCCTACTGCCTCCTGAGAGAAAACAAGTTCCAAATATACTGTTTGAGGCCCTGGATCGAGCCATACCTGAAATCCTCCCCAATAGTCTTTCCTGATCAAGCTACATCTAACATCCCTTTTTGTTTATTTTTTGTTTTGTCTAAGCCAGTTTATCTCTTTTAACTGAAAGAGTCCTGGCTAATTTTATATATAAGGGAGAGAGAGAGATGCAAATGCCCTCACTTGTATGACCTCACTTCCTCTTCAAAACAATCCTGTAGTAGGGAGTAGCTCAGGGCCCTGATGAGGGTACAAGCTGTGTGAGCACCATCAGTTTTACTGTGTAACGTAACGAAGACTTTCTAAAGAAAATCTTTCCCTTCACCAAGTTATCTGGGGCCAGACCCGAGCTTTAGGTGTTCACACAAGAACTCCAACTATAATCAATTAAGAAAAGAGTGTGAACCTGGATGTAGGCAGACCTAACCGGAAGGAGGCTGATAAAACTTGTCCAGGCAACAAGGCCTAGAACAGTACTTCTCAAGCTTTAACGTGTATGTGGGTCAGCTGGGACCTCATTAAAATCCAGTCTAATTCAGTAGGTCTGGGTGGGGCCTAAGAGTCAGCTTCTGACCAGCTCCCTACACAGTGATGCTGATTCTACAGGACCAGAGCCCCACTTTGGGGGAAGCCCGCATGGCTCAGTGGGCTAAGCACTCACTTTGCAACCCTGGGGACTGAGGATCAAATCCCTGCCCCGGCCTGTGCGGACCCACGTGCCAAACTGAGGTGTGTTTCCCACTGGGGAGGCTCCAAGCTCGGCTCTCGCCCTCCCCACCCTCCAGCTTGGCCCTGGCTGATGACGTACAACTATGGAGACTGCTCTGGGCCCTCCCGCCTCTCTCTATCAAAAACAATAAAATAAATCTTAAAAAAAACCCACTCTGAATAGCCAGGACTCAGGGCCAGGAAAGGCCAGAGGTATTTAGGACAGAGGTGGCCACTGAACATGTTTTTATTTGACTCATACAGTATTAAAAGTTTTTAATTTTTATTAATACTAATTTCCCTATTTCTGTGCATGTTTGAAATGTTTCCTTATAAAAGGTTTTTTTTTTTTACGTTTAAGTTGCCAAAAAATGCAGGGGTGATTTTACATAAATCTCCCAGTTTCTGCCTTCCTAAGAAACTGGACAGTCTGGCCATACACAGCCCACGATCCTGCCTGGCAATGATGAGTCCCTCCCACCCCCAATCCCGCCTATCCCCGGGGGACCTCCAGTTGTCCCCATAGTCCATTTGCTCAGCACAGCACAGCGGTTAAGGGGCCTGGAGCCATCCTACCTGGGTTCCCATTCTGACTTGGTATTTCCCGTTCATGTGATTTGGAGCAAGTGACTTGCAACTTGCTGTGCCTCAGTGTCCCTATCTGTGAAATGGGAATGATTACAAGTAGCAAGCTTCACATGGGGAGGGTTGGAGGATTAAATAAAGAATATGAACAAAGTGCTTAAGATACTGCCTGGCACACAGCTGGGACCAGATAAAGGCTGGGGTCATTTCTCTGCACCTGAGTTTGCAACCCCAGGGTTAGGAGAAGAAATAAAAAAGATATTGTGGGTGGGTGAGGCCAGGAAGAGCCCCTCCAACTAGCCATGGAAACTGCAATCCCCAGAAGAGGAAACGTCCTGGGGTGGGGAGTGAGGAGGGGAGTAAAAGTCTGACGCACAGGAGCAGCCGGCTGTCTCTTCAGTGTCCCGACTGCAACACTTTCTGAGTCCCCTCTGCTCCTACTGCTTAACCAGGGCCCAGCGGGACGTGGCGGGCAGCTGGCTCCAGACAGCCCCCAGGACGGCTAAGGAAGGCGCACACCCAACGCCGTGGCCCCCGGCTAGCTGTTCGCCCCCTGCCAGCCTGGGGGCGCTGCTGCAGTCGCAGGCCACTGCGCCCTGAGGGACCCCTCGCACCCGGCGACCACCTGTTTTTCGTGCGCGGACGCGCCCCTCACATACCCTTGCAGGGACCCTCCCCCACCCCCGAAACCCGGTCGCATCCCGCGAGTCCTGCGCCTTCCTCCGCCGCGGTCCAGTTCTGTCGTCGCCCTCCCCCAGGTCTAGAGCCACCTCCAGCTCCAGCAGCCCCATTCCCGGGGACAAGGTCCTCCGTCCCTCTACCCCCTACCCAGTGCTGGCTGACGCCCGGGGGGCAAGCGAGACCTGCGGCGGCCGGTCCCCTTCCCCGCAGCCCCGGCCCTGCCCACCTTACCCGCCCGCAGCGACGCTGGGCCGGCTGGCTGTCCCTCCTCCGCCTCCTCCCGCGGTGTCGTCTCTGCCACCGCGGCCACCACCGCGGCAGAGCTACCTGCGCGTGACCCTGGATCACCAACTATCCCCGTGCGCACACACACACACGTGCGCGCGCTCTGCCCTTACGTGCTGGAGCAGCGGACCGAGGGAAGCTCATAAACGATTAAGGAGCCAAGCTCCAGGGTTAGGAGGACCACCGCCCCCTCTCCCTCCTCCACCACCCCCTCACGGGAAAAGTTCTGTGCAGCTGCATCGCTGGGATGGCAGGACCCATGCACACAGTCCTGCCTCCCGCAGGCATTCATGCACTCAGTTTGCTGAGCCCTGAATACACAGTGGTCTTCAGCCGCTGGGGGATTTGCACCCTCTGTTCCTCTACTAGGAACACGTTTCCTGTCCCCTAAGAGCCCTCAAAGGAAAACCAAGGGGCTGGGGGCCTGGGCAACCTCCATCTCTAGCCTTTAAAGAGCCTGATGGCTCCAAAATGCCTATAGCCGACTTCCAGCCCGGGTACTAGCGCCTTTGTGACCATAGCTCACACGCAGTGGACTCTTTAAATAGGTGTTTCCTCTGATTAATCAGTTTCCTCCAGACTTCTTTCATTCCCAAGATCCTCAGGACCCCTGCAGAACTTCTGAGTTTGGCCTAAGGTCTAATGCTGAGTTTTCTCCAGTTTCCCACCCACCTCAAAGTAGATGTCTTTATCCCCCTTTTTTTTTTTTAAAAGATTTATTTTTATTGTTTTTGACAGAGAGAGAGAGAGAGAGAGAGAGAGAGAAGGGGGAGGGCCCAGAACAGTCTCCATAGTTGCACATCATTGGTTTTTCCACATAGTTTCATTCCACAGGTGGGCGGGGCTGCACAGGGCAGGAACTGGGCTGGGGTCTCACCCCAGTGAGAACTGAACTGGGGGCACTCCCCAGTTCAGCACATGGGTCCACACAGGACAGGGCCGGGATTCGATCCTCGGTCCCCAGGGCTGCAAAGTGAGTGCTTAACCCACTGAGCCGGGATGGCTTCCCCATTTATCCTCATTTTTACAGATAAGGAAACGGAGGCTCAGAACGATCTAGTTAACCTGCCACGGTCATACAGCTAAGAAAGAGCAAAACTAAAATTCGAATCCAGTCTTTTTGCTCCAAGTGCCCTTAGCATGGGAAGGAAAAGCATAACGGGAGGAAGCGGCTCACACCAAACCATCTTTCTGAAAGAAGCATTTTTATTCATAGCACACTTTGAATGCCGATTTGTTGGGCTTGCATAGCAAGAATTTAAAATTTTAGCTTCATCTAAGTTGACAGTATCCTCTCCCACACTCACTCCACCTCCTTATTTTTCTCATTTAAGCTCTTTGAAAAAGTCTAAAGGTTTAACTAAAATTGAAAATGTTTCTTGTTCCATCCATCCCCAGTTCCTGGCAATGTAGGTGTTCTTTCCTTTCCGTTTCTTTGTTTCTTTTTTTGCTTTGTTTTTTTAGGCTCTTTATTTATATTTTACTCTTTGTAGTTTGTAAATTTCCTCTTCCCAGCTGCTTGCAAAATCAGAGTGCCTTGCCATGAAGTTTCCAATTAGGGTTATGCAGTCTTTTGGCTCAATAACACACATAATAAGAAACGTGTGCTTGTGCACATACATACCTATATACACACTCCCACTCCTAAAAGAGTCTTGGTCTCTCTCCAGTTCTCATTGTCCCCAAATGTATTTATAGATCTTAAAGTCAAATGCCAGAGTCACAACAGGTTTTTAATGAGCATAATTGTGCCTCTCCCATGAGAGTTTTAGAAGGATTTGGTTACAACCATAAAGCCATAGAAAGGACCCTACATTTTGCCAATTTATAGATGTTGGCAACTAATTCAAAGGAATTTAAAACACATTGGACACCACATGCCCTCCCCCCAACACACACACACACACACACACACACAAAGAGAAACCTATCTAGACCAGATGCAGCCAGTTTATGACTTCAGTTCTCAATTTCTAGGGCAACCGGCGTGTCTACTCTTTGGCGGTTGGTGAGGAAATCTCTCCCATCTTTGATCCTGCCACACCCAGGGCAAAGCCTTTTCCTGGTTCGTCATGTAGTCATTTTCAGCTGGTGATGTGTTTTTAATTCATGTTTTAAATGGCTCGGTTTTCTTTTTAACGCATGGCCCTCAAAAAAAAAAAAAAATGAAAACAGGAGACAAACATTTCAATCTGTTCCAGAAGATTTGAATCAGTCACTCATGTAGTAAACAAACACTAGCATTTGCTGTTTTTTGAGGAAACTGGTAGAAAGAGAGGGGCTTTCTCAAGGAGCTAAATCATATGGGCAGAATGAAATGGTTCACAACCAAGAGAGAAAACTGCACTGAGGGGTCAGAAAAGGAGTGATTATGTCCACCAGTGGCTTTACGGGGAACATGGGGCCATGGAATGATGTCATAGATGCAGAGATGGAGAGACGCAGAATTGCCTGAACAGGAATGCCACCTGGGACAGCCATGTTGAAAAACTGTTTGGCGATGTCTATTAGAGCTAGCCACACATAAACACTGTAATCCGGCAATTCTATTCCAAGGCATAGTCCAAAGAGAAATGCATCCATCTGTTCACTAAAAGACATGTGCGAGAATGTTCCAGGTAGTAGTACTCATACTAGCAAAAAGATCAAAGCAAAACAAAGAAACTGGAAGCAGGATGTATGAGTAGATTGTGGGATATTTACACAATGCAGTATTGTGCCCTGTACAGCAATGTGAACAAGTGGTTTGAACATGTGATGCCATGGGCCACACAAAGGCATAATTCTAACAATAACACATTGCATTTGGGCATGCTGCTAAATAATTCCTTCATTCAGGAAATACTGAGCAGTTTCTGCTAGAAAACATACTGTTCTAGGTACTAGAGGTACAGACAATAAGCGAGACTTCCAAAAACCCTGGCCCTGGTGGATGGAGCTTACATTCTAGTGGGAAGAACAGACAGCACAGAGGTCATATAATCCTAAATCTCTGAACAGGGTTTAGTTTGAATTTTGACGTTCTAAGTTTGGAATTAAATAATTTAAGGGCCAAGATTGAACTAAATGAGCATTAGGCTTTAAAGCTGGAATTGATGGACCTTTATGGGGAGGGGTGACCCTTAAAAGGACATCAATGGATGAACAAATCTCATAGAATTATATGCAAAATGTTGTCTGTTTGGGGATGTTTCTGGGGAGATGGCCCAAGGCATACTCAGATTTTTAGACAGGTCACTGATGCCAAAGGAGTTCAGAACCCCCAGATTCTCTGTAATTTGCCTAAGGTGCATATGAGCATTGTCAGAGCGCATACTTATAATCATGGGAATCAAGTGTATTTTGCTTGATTTGCTCACCATTATTTCTCTGAACTCATTAATGTACAGCCATGTCCTACTTGTCATTTGTGACTGCTACAAAAGATTGCACCATGTCACATTCCGATTGCTTCTCGCAACCTCTCCCCAAACATCAGGCACACACTTGTTTCCTGTTTCTTGCCATTCCGTAAAGGCTGCTAGGAATACCTTTGCACGGAGTGTCTGTTCCTTCTAAAGAGTTTTCTTGGAGTGCTTTTGAAAAGTGCAAGAAGTGGGTCAAATGGTACCAACAGTTTAATATGCCTGGATTGCTCTGAACACATTTTCAATGCAGCAAGAGCATCTGTTAAAAATCACCTACAGGATATGACAAAAGGGATTGTTGGAGCTTTAATTCATCATTGATCTTCCTCTTCCTGTCTGTAATAATAGTCATCCATCCTTGATTAAAAATAGGAGAGTGAAAAATACTTATTACAATAATAAAAAAATACCTATTTTTCTGGCAAGATATTTCATGCTTCTATGCCCTTGGAAGTTTCTCTCAAATTTTTTCCTACCGCTCACCATAACCAATGTGTCAGTATCAGGGTAAACAGGCAAGAGGGGGGTGGAAGGGTTGGGGGGGGTGCAGGGTGGGATGTTGCCATGGTAACAGAGGATTTTAGTGATGCGTATCCATGGTGATTGTTACTAAATTCTGAGAGGCTTTAAATGCTTTATTTAAAATACAGAACAACTGTGCAGCTGCTGAGGATGTTGTGAGGGGGAGAGAGGAATGGGCTGTGTGCGCTTTCATGGAAACGTGCTTGGTGCATTCGGTGGAAGAAGGCAAGGTGGTTTAAGGACAGACATGCCCCCTGCGTGATGCTGCTTGGCACTTATCAAGGAATGCTCTCCCTCTAACACAGAATGCTGTCACGCCTCTGGGTCCCATTTATACCTCGATCACCTACTCGATGGGGTAACACCAGCGATAAATTAAGACAGAAACCAGCCCCCACTGCGCTCCTTTCCTGAGCATGCTGCCGCCCCCCTCCCCAACACACACACACACACACATACATACACACTCACACAGGTCGCCTCAGGCTGCCTCAGAATAGAAACACACTAAGCTCTAGGCAGAACTAAGAGTTCCCAAGGGGTAAACCTCATTGAAAGCTTAAAATAGTACTGGAGGCTGCCAAGCAGGGACTATTTCTTTTTTTCATCTCCAAATTCACATGAAATATGAGTTGGGAAAATGAGACTAGAACCATGGTCTTCCCATTTCTAGTACAGAGTTTACTTGTTCTCCTTTCGTATTGGAATGAGCTTTGACTATGAACAGCAAAGACCCAACATAACAGGAACCTTAACAAGATAGAAGCTTATTTTTCTTTTACGAAAAGAAAAGAAAAAAGAAAGAAAGAGAATAGAAAAACAAAGAAAGAAAAAACAGAAAGAAAAAGAATCCAGAGGCTCAGGGAGCCAGGCTCCTTCTTTTGTTGCTCCATTGTCTGTAAACTCCATTGTCCTGGTCACCTCATTACCCACTATGGCTGCCTATTCCAGCCATCACATCCAAATTCCAATCAACAGGAAAGAAGAAGACATGAAGAGATAAAAGCAAAGGGCCCAAATAACCATCTTTTAAAGAAGGGTCCTGGAAGCTGCCATCTGACACTTGCCCTTATTCATCGTCTACTAGGGCCTCACCTAGCTGCAAAAGAGCGGGGAGAGAAGGAAAGCTCTAAGCTCTCACTGTCCAGATTCATCTAAAGTGGGGCCTGGGAGGTTCTTGAGATGGTTGTAGGTGGTACATAATTACCTTGAGAGAAACCCATCCTTATTCCATTCCTCTCCAATCCTTATTACAAGAAGAAAGTCTCAGGTCGGTGCTATAGATCCTGACCACCTTCTTGCACACTTGCTATTGTCTCCTTTTAACAAAGAGAGAGCAGGACTCAGCCCAGAGCTCTAAGGATCCCCAAACATCTCTAAATTTTAGCCAATGTGCAGAGCAGAGGCTAACTTTTGTTTTACACGAGTCACTGTCTTATCAACCACGGTTGCCTTCCTAGAGATTAATGATGTTCTTTGATTTGCCTCGTATTAATTTCCATTTACTTTCTCTTTGGGTGAGTAAGAAAGTGTTCCATTCACACTGGCGATGTGTTTTCCTTTCAGAGAAACATCTTTGTATGTTTAGAAGTGAATTGATTTAAAGGGAAAAGAACAAACAATGGTACAGGTGGTATGTAGACAAGTTAAAAGTGTGACTGACATGTGGTTTGGTGGAAAGTACAACTGGTGAAGCTGGAAGAGGCTGTATTCTTAGTTCTGCCACCGACTTGCTGTGCAGCCTTTAGGTAAGTCCCTTTGCCTTCTGGGCCTCAGTTTCTGTACAAGTCAAATGAAGAAAACTAGACTCAGTGGTTGCTAAGATCCCTGCTCTAAATAACAGGAATTCTGAGGTCCACAGAAGACCCCAAATATAACTCCCGAGGACCCCAGACATCACTTTTCCAGTGGTACCAGCTTGGCCTCGGTGAGCAGAAAGCAGTTCTGCATAAAGCAGCAAAGGCTTACTTTAGCAGTGGAGATTAATCTGTATTCAGAGCATGGCACATAAACAAAGATTCTTAAGCCAGTGGACAGCCACCTCCCAGACATGCAAAATTAGACTTCATTACTTTTAAAACAATACATTTCTTGATTTGCAAATGAGCAGAATGGAATGCTAAGCAGAGTTTTATTTTGGATGCTAACTGCAGTAGCTTTTCAATTGAAGGTTCTCATACTCTCTCTTCACACTTCCCCTCAACTGTTTATTAATAACTCTGCCTTTTCCTTGGGTTTAAATTGTCCCTAACTATTAAACCCAGTGTGCAGAGCAGATGCTAACTTCTGTTTTACATGAGTCACTTATCTTCTTATTATAACCCCAAACCAAGACCCGTTTCTCATTTTCTCAAGAAATGCGCAGAGATGGTCTACCTCGGAGCTCGAGCCTGCTAGCCACGGTCCCTGAGACATGCCAACACTTGAGTGCCCACGCATACCAAGAAATGCATGTGAAAACCATAATGCGATACTATTTTATATCCACACCTTGGACAGCAAATTAAAATGTCAAACTATAGCTACCATGGGCAAGAAATTCTTACAGACAAGCAGGTAGTCCAGGGAGGCAGTGTGTGGTGGACAGAACGATTCATTCAAAAAACAAATATTCACTGAGCACGCACTATGTGCCAGGCCCTGTTCTTGGTGCTGGCGATGGAGCAGACAGCATGATGGACAAAACAGCTTGTATCCACAGAGCTGACGTTCTGGTGGAGAAGGGTGAACCTCAAACAATGTAAGTAAGTAGCAATGTTAGATAATGAGAAGACTAGAGAGGAAAAGGAAGAGAGGGAGACGTCAGGGGGAGAAATTGTAATTTTAAAAAGGGTTGTCAGAGAAGGGTCGATGAGGCGACTTCTGAGCAAGGACTTGAAACAAAGCCTATGTGGATATTTGAGGAAGCATATTCTAGGCAGAAGGAACAGCCAGTGCAAAGGCCCTGGGGTAGGAGCCTGTCTTGTACGATTGAGGAAGAGCAAGGAGGCCCTTGTGAGTGAAGTGCAGTGAGCAAGGGGACAAATGACAGGAGATGAGGACAAAGAGGGAAAGTGGGGCTTGTGAGCCACACTGAGAGTTTTGGCTTTTCCTGTGGTTGGATGGGAGCCACAGAACTGTGAGCAGAGGGGGGACTCGGCAGCCCTGGGGCTGCCGAGTTGAGAATAAACTGTAGGATGGAGGGTGAGAGGGAGCACATCATCAGAGCGACCAGGGAAGAGGCTGTTGCAGTCGTCCAGGTGATCTGTGACAGTGGCTGGACCAGCAGTAGCAGTGGGGGTGGGGAAAAATGGGCATGTTCTGGATATATTTTGAAAGTAGAAGCAACAGATTGTGCTGAATTCAGATTGCACTGAGTTCAAATCCCAGCTCACCCATTTCCTAGGCACAACCCTTATCCTCTCTGAGCCTCAGTTTCCTCATCTGTGAAATGGGGCAATCATTGCCATTAGGGCCAGTGAGGAGCCAGTGAGAGAGTATAAAACAAATCAAAGCCATCATCACCATCCGCCCCGGCCAGTGTCTGTCTCCTTGTGACTCTGAGGAGCACCCAGGAAGCTTCATGCAGGCCCCTGGGGTGTGTTGCGGAGCCATGTCCTGATATGGAAAAGGGATATAAGTGGGCCCAACTGGAGTGGCCCCCAGAAAGCTGATGTCACCTGAAGAGCACAGAAACATTATGGGCTGCAGGCACAGAAGGGGTCTGACCAGCAGCTGAGCTCTTCTCAACCAGAGGCCAGGAGAACTCACTGCCTCCCCCTCTCCCGCCTCTCCCTCTCCAGCCTCCGCCCCTGCCTACTTGCTTTCTCCCTCCATTAGCTGCACCCTCCTGTCCTCGATGGAGGAGGTTTGAGCTGGCCTCTGATGGCCTTTTCTGCACTCTAAATATGTGAAAAAACAAAATAATTACACCCGCCCTCTCCTGGTATCTTTCAACTGGAGACCCAAAGTGCTTTTCCAACGTTAATGAGCCCACAGAGGCTCCCAGCAGCTGAGCATGGGGGGGAGGTCACCGAGCCGGGGACAGGCTGTCAGGGTCGTGAGAGCCCTCTGGGAGGAATGTGAGCCAATTCAGAGGAACGCTCATCCTGATCTAAAAGGATGGGTGAATCTGCCTTTTGGGTCACTTCTTTAAAAAAAAAAAGGGTAAATTTTAACACAGAAAAGGGAGGCTAGAAAACCTTAAAATGTCTGTGGAGGAAATCTTATGTGATTCACACTGATTACCAACAATCAGCTTTTCTACTTCTGCCATAACCAAGCTGGAAACCAGTATAACATCATTCAGTCAAACAACAAACATCCCGTGTCATGTTCATGTCACTCTTGCTTTTTCTCACCTCTGTATTTAAAATAGTTTAGAGCAGCCTCAGGCCAAATCTGGTTTGCAGATGGGATTTATTAGGCCAGCACTATGCTTTGAAATCTTTATTTAATTAGTTCCCAGTGTGTTTAAATCTTGAAATCTTATATTTTTGAAATCTGGGTTACCTGGCAACACTTCAAAACTCAGAGCACCTGGCAATATGAGCCTACACCCCTGCATGGCAGTGATTAGCCAGAGCAGCATTGAAGCTCCCGTCTTTAAAAGGGGTCTGCACGCTCCTCTATGTCTGTGTCCCCCCCCACCCCCACCCCCCACACCATTTGCCTCCTGTCACCCTCTACCATCATGCTTGGGTTATTGTTTGCCTTACAATGGGGAAGTGTCCATACCCTGTCTCCCTTCCCCATTCTGCTTGTCACCCTGCACCTGTGGATGGTACCAATGGGTTCCTGTATCTGCTGGATTTCAGTTGGGTTTGCCCAAAGGAGGTGCCAGGAGGAACTGAGGGCAGGAAGAGTGCACTATTGGGTTATTTATTTTACTGGTTTCTCCCTATGGGGCTGCTAAGCGTTGAATATAACCTCCACTGCGGGTCACAACTCCTAGCCAGATGGTCCTCTCTCTCTACCACTTGCAGTGTCCAGATTCCAGAACCACTCCCTCCCCCGTCCTGTGGGGGTTGGAGTGGCTACAGCTCTGCTCCTCTAGCCCCGGGTGCTGCACAAGCGCATGGTTTCCTATGGCGTTGCCCATCTCTGTAACAGTCCCTTTATTAGCCTTCTAGGGCGCGCCTGGGCCTCTTTTCAGGGTTGTCCTCCCAGGATGACCCCGGCTACCACCGTGGGCGTTGTAAGGCCTGGGGAGTGGCCAAGGGGCAGCTGTTTGTTGGAGGGCAGAAAACAGAACTTGGACATGTGGACTGGTGGTCTACCAAGCCCTCTTCCAGTTCAGGACAAAGCCAAGCGCTAGAAAAGAAGGGTGGACCAGGGGCCAAGGACCAGCTCTTCCTCAATCACCACATTCTGGATCCTCCCTGAGGCCGCCGAGATTCTAACCTCAAACCTGGTCTTCCAGGTCCTTCTTCTGGGGAAATGTATCCTATTTCACTTAAGTCTGTTTGCTTGACTTCTCACTTTCAAACATGTAAACAAATGATATATGGGCCTCTTATTTCAGGGGCTACAAATAGTAGGAGTGGGCTTGCAAGGTGCCCCAAGCCAAGAAGTGGGCATGGAACCCAAGCTGGGCCCACTGGATGCGCCATCTACATCCTGAGCCTTCTCATTGAGGCCTTAGACTTAGCTAAGCCCGAGTGGGTTTCTGTTGCTTGCAATCAAAGAACCCTGACAGATACACCAGGTCTGCCCAACCCCAAGTCCATTGTTCCTTCCATTAGAAGAGGAGGCAAGTACACACAAGTCTGCATCTGCGCAGAGGATCTAGAAAAGGAGGAAGTGGAGGGTAGGAGGCATCCTAGGTACATCTCACAGGACTGTTCAAAGACTGAGTTGGACCCAAAGCTTGCTGATACACCCCTCCCTCCCCAAGGAGACCTCTCAGCCCCACCCCCCATCCCTAATACCCCCACCCTTACTGGTTCAGGACAAACTGTGCCTTAAGATCCACTGAGTCACAGAAACAGCGTAAAGAGCGTGTGCTTCCACTCCAGCCTGCGCCCTCAAAAGTACTATCAGACAAAACCAAGAAACCATCAAAGCCTCCACACTTGATTCTCTGTCTTATGTAAATATTTCTAGCTCAGCGCCTCAAAGTGATCTCACTGAATGGATGAATAATGAGAGAGAGAGAGAACTGAGGAAATTTACATCATTCAAATGAGATCTTTATTATGCAAAAGTATTATGCAAATTATGCAAACACCATCCTCTCCCCTGGTTGAACTGGCTCCAGCTGGGGGCAGACCGGTTTTTGTGGAGTGGCAGAAAGGGGTTGGGTGGGAGAGATAATTAGGACACTCAGGAGAGCGGCTAAAGATACTAAAACCTGGGGATGATCCGGGGCGGGATGCGTCCTGTACATTGTTTGCTGGTGCATCCCTCTCTCGTTTAAAATATACAAAGTCTGAGTCCTTCCCCTCACAGATCACAGACGTGTGGCTGTAGATTAAGGATGCTTGTAACAGCAGCTCCAAATATCCCGAAAGAAAGACCTGGAAGGATAGAATCCCCTCCCAGCAGGGTATCTTGTAAAGATAAAACAGCCTGGGGAAAAAAAAAAAAGTTAGCTTTCAGGGAAAAGAGGGGAGGACAGAATGTTTTATACAACAAACACCAGCATCCTTATTATCACTGTGGGTATTATACTGCTAAAAGAAACTCCATTCATTTGCCTGAGTTGTTTTCCTTTTCCCCCCTCTTTTTTTAAAGGTGATTGGATGGTGATCTCGCCCTGCTAAAGCCCTTTGGCAGTGGCCTATTCCACTCATCACATGGAGGCCTGTGTTCCCTTCATGACCTGACTCCTTTTTACTTCTCCGGGGTCTTCCCAGGCCACCAGCCTCCTCCTCACCTCCTGCAGCATCTTCAACTCCTAGAACAGGCACAGCTCCTTCCTAACCCAGGACTTTTGTCTGTGCTGTTTTCTCTTCCAGGAGGGCTCTGCACCCTGCTCTCTGACTGGTTGCTTCTTTCTCATCCTCCAGGTTCCATCCTGCATGTCCTCTCCTCAGAGAAGCTGCCACAGAGGGGAGCTGGGATGACTCAGTGGGTCGAGTGCTCACTTTGCAACCCCAGGGATTGAGGATCAAGTCCCGACCCTGGCCCACGTGGACCCATGTGCTGAACTGAGGTGAGCTTCCCATGTGAGAGGCCCCCAGTTCAGTTCTCCCCACCTCCCCACCCCCCTGTTTGGCCCCTGGCTCAAGGGGACGTGTCTCCCATGTGGGAGGCCTCCAGCCTAGTTTCTGCACTGTGTGCCCCCCACCCACCTGTATGGAGCAACACCATGGTGAAAACTGATAACGTACAACTATGGAGACTGCTCTGGGCCCTTCCCCTTCTCTCTGGCTCTCTCTGGCTCTGTCAAAAACAATAAAATAAATCTTTAAAAAAATCACCCCATTAAATTTAACAACAAAAAAAAAGCAGCTGCCACTGACATTCCAAAATAGGTGCTGCTCACCACACACCCCTTAAATATCATAGCTGGACACCTGCTTCCTCTCCCTCTCACCATTTTCTCCTTCACCAGATGCACTACAAAGACTTCTTAGTGTCTTATTCTTTATCCATCTCTCCTCCCAGGTTGTCGATTCCAAGACAGGCACTGTGTCTGTCTTGTTCACAGCCAAACTTCTGGTACTTAGCACAGTGCCTGGTACCTAGGACACAGGCCAATGTACAACGTGTCTATTAGTAATCAGTTTATTGGTGGGGCGTGCTACAGTTTCCAAGGCACCATTGTAATGCCCTCGAACTTCACAACAAAGCTGTGAGATATGCCAGGCCGCTGTTATATAAGTTGCTCCCATTTTGCAGATAGACGCCTGAGGCCCAGACTTGCCCATGTAAATATGAACGCTGGTTGGAACTCAGACCTTCTGACTGGTTCAAAATCCAGGGTCTTTCCTACAGGCCACCCTGTCTGAGTCCCTGACTGTCACTTCATTCATTCAAGTGCCACTGAACTCTAATCAACCTTTTTATCTATCAGAGTTCAGATTAGTATTTATAAACAAGATTGAACATGTCTTAAGAAATGAAGTGTTTTCAAAGGCCCTCCAGGACTTAAGAAGCATCCCTTCATGCATTCATTCATTCATGTGTCCATTCATTCAAGATTTGATTATCTTCATTCTGTGCCAGGCAGTTTCCCATGGATGTGGATCTGAAAGCTACCTAGGTGGTCCCGATGGGCATCAAAGAGGGAACCACTGATCTAACCCTCATCCCTTCATCTTACGCATCAGGAAACTAAGGCCCAAGAAAGAACAGTCACTTGCCCAAGGAGGAGGAGGCTCTGTGCCCCAGGCCCTCCACATATGTGATCCTCACAACCACGGTGAGACGCAGACATTATCGTTTTACAGTTAGGAGTGAAGAGACTTGGCCAAGGTCACCGGGAAAGTTAGTTGGGAGTAGGTATGATGATCATCCACTGTCCCCGGTTGGAATCCCCAGAAAACTTACTGAGACAGACTTTAGTGCACAGGCTATTGATTCATCGAGGATGGACCATGGGTTCGATCTCTGTGGAATGTGGGGAAGGAAGCAGGAATGAACAGAGGGGGCACTGAGCTGTGATGTTATCCTCAGCCTACCCCCTGGGAGTCCTGAGCTAATCTGGCCATGTTCCAGTTTGGATCCCGATGGCCAGGCCTTTGCTCTTCATCTTGAAGGGTCTTAAGCTGTGGGCTGACTCGGGAAGGGAAGAAAGAGCAAGGTGATGCAGCAGCGGAGGTTCTCTGAAGGGCTTCACAGCTGAGTGCCAGGGGCAACAGGCCTCCTTGACGGGGGACCTGGGTGGCACATGGAACTGAGGCTTGATGAGCTTATGAAACTTGTACGACGTCCATAGACAAAAAGGAAGAACTGGAGTCAGGATTTGAACCCAGGCCTGTCTGATGCCAGCATCTGTCCCCTCCCTGTCCCCCTTTTTTTTTTCACTACAAGTCTACACTGCTTAATAAAAAGGAAAGGAGCTTATGACTAGCTGCCCAGAGGGAATAAAAGAGAAAAGATTCTAAAACTTATCGATCTGCGTTTGACAGCCTTGGAGCCTAAATATATGATGTCATCCCTGACAAATGGGGAAGTGGGAAAGTGGAGTCATAGCAGGGAGGGGAGGTGGCAGGCTCAGGTCTGACCAAGCTGCCTGTGGCAGAGATCGCTACAAATGAAAACTGCCATTCAGGGAAAGATGACAAAACCACATTTTTTTTTAGCTCTCTGAGGTGGCAAAGGGCCAGGAAAGATAATCCAGTGTTTGTTTGGAGCAGTGCATGATGGGAAGTGCTATTAACACTTGGAAAAGATGAAATGCAGCCAGGGAGATTAAAGAACAACACTGCATTTTCTTCCAGGGACTGTGAGGACTCTCGGGCTTGTCACCAGAGAGAGGTAGCAATTGAAGACAGTTTCACAGATGATGACAAACTGGAACAAGCACACAATGTGGGAGCTGGAGGCCTGAGGTCCAGCCCTGGCGATGCATCAACAAAGACGCTGTGTATCCTTGAGCCAGCCACAGGCCCTCTCTGAGCCTCCATGCCAGTGAGTTGCATAAGTACAGTGAGTTCTGCCCTCCAGGAGCCACACAGAATAGAGAGCGAGATCAGTCAGGTTTGCTTCCTCACACAGCCAGGGAGTGTATTCTTCTGCCACAGGCCCCACTTTGTTTGCCCACTAACCCCTTAGGAAAAGTATTATTTCCACAAAGAAAAATGTTCGTTCTGCATCTGCTTCTAAGACAAAGCCCTCCCAGTCTTCCCATTGTTCTTCCTCTTTGGAAGGGGCATCTGGGAAAAGAAAGATTTCACTTGCCTCTGCACTCTCCTGTCACACAGGTCCCTGCTGGTACATGGCCACGGGTGACACTCAGTCTCCCTGTTGCCGAGGCAATGGGGGGAGGGGGATGGGCCCAGGAGGACAGGAGGGGGAAGTCAGGGTGTTTTCTTCCTGACCCCTCCCTCCCCTGAGAACCAGGAGCTCCTGTCACTGACCCCCCTCCACTCTCATCCCCTGCCTTCGCCCAGAGGCGGCACTGTGCTAGGCCCTCGGTGCCTCCACATACCTTAGTTCCCTTGACGGCACCCACATCCTAATAAACTGCCTTCTCACAGAAGCCTCCTGAATTCCTCTTTTAAAGTGTACTTTCTCCTAGCTGCAGGCACCCGACCTGATACAGTAGGTACTCAGTAAATAGGGGCGGGGAAAAACGAGCAGGCAGATCAATGAGTGGATGAAACCAGTAGCTCTGTGAGGTGATGGGTGTGGTCATCATTTCATGGTGATTTAATTTATGTATATCAAATCATCGCGGTGTACACCTTAAAGACATAATTTTTGTTTGTCAGTTATATAATACCACAATAAAGCTGGAGGAAGGGGATGAGTGGATAAAGAGGAGAAACAGAAAATTCAGATAAGGATTAGGGTTAAGGTTAGGTTGAGAGTTACGGGTAAGTGTGTTAGGATAGAGGTTATGGTTCAGGTAAAGGTGAGGATTGGGGAAGAGTTGGTTAGGGTTGGGGTTAGGATACGGATTTGGGTTCAGTTAAAGGTTAAGGTTAGGGCTAAGGCAGGGGTTAGGGTAAGGACTACAGTTTGTTTGCTAAGTGGAGGGAGGTGGGATGACAGAGAGGGCAAGCTGTGCTGCCCATTGCTGTCTCTGCTGGCCCAGGGGACAGGAGGTTCCTGTACTGTTCAAAAAAACCAATAATTACTTTGGCTGAAGGTCAGCCAGCACACCCCACACTCATTCCACGGACAGTACATTCAGCCACCTGTTAAATGATGGCGCTCAGGAGGCGACTGGCGCCTCAACTAAAGGACACGAGACCTCAGCCTTGAGCAAGGTCAACTCCAAGGAGTCCAGCACGCTGGGCGCCCTTAAAGGCAGGTACAGCCTCTGTGGCTGTGGAAGAGACACTTCTTATTCTAGACCAGCGATTTCGTGGCTTCGAATATAATCAGGAGCCCCCACCTGGCTTCTTCTCATGCCTAATGCAGGCATTTCCCTCATTTACAGAATTCTAGAGTGTCCCATATTTCCCAAGTTTTGGTTATTTGAAACCATGGTCATCATGTTGCCATGTCCCTGTCACGCATGTTTTATTATTTATTTCATGTTTTTCTTTAAATGGACTCTCACCCAGTCTACCCCCTTTTTTTCTTAAAGACATTTTAAAAGAAAATATTATATCATGCATCCACAAAGTAGAGTGATGAAGGGCACAGATTAAGGAGGCTGACTTCCTGGGTTCAAATACTACCTCTGGTACATACTGTGTGACCTTGGGAAAGCACTTTAACCTCTCTGTGATTTGGCTTTCTCATCTATAAAACAGAATAATAATAGTATCCTATCTCCTCAGAGAAACGAGTTATATAAAATAAAACCATTAGAAAAGTACCCAGAATTAGTAAGCGCTGTATAAGTGATAGTGTTACCGTTGTTATAAGTAAGAAAACTAGGGGATGTCAGGATAGCTCAGCAGGTTGAACGCTTGCCTTGCAGCTGTGAGGACAGGGGATCGAATCCTGACCACGGCCCATGCAAACCCATATGCTGAACCGCAGGTGCAACTGGTAACCGCCAGGATGGCAGTAAAGGTTCTCACTCCCCATGCAGGAGGCCCCCAGTTTAGTTCCCACCCCGCACAGCCCCACATCCACCTGTGTAGAGTGAAACTATGTCACAACTAATGATGTACAACTATGGAGACTGCTCTGGACCCTCCCCCCATTCTCTCTCTCTCTCACCTTCTCTCAAACAATAAAATTAATCTTTAAAAATAATTTTAATCTTTGTTAGATTACCAAATGCCAAGTGTTAAGGCCATATTAGCATGAAGCTGAACTTTTCTTCATGGGGTAATCAGCAAAACTGAGAGACTTGAGCAAGAAGAAAGGTTTTAACCAAATGATTCAATGGTATCTAAGCTCCATCCTTGTAGCCTCTAAACTCATCCTTGGTGTTGTACATCAGAAACTAATGTAATATTGTATGTCAACTGTAATTGAAAAACATTCTTTTCATTTTTAAAAATAAAATAAATAAAATTATGCTTGGTACCAGACACTGTGTTCCTCTCTGATTTCCCTTCCAATTACAGGGGCAAACAGGGGTCCAGAAGAAGGAAGAGGGGCAGCTGCTGCGATGGTTCCACACGTTAAGTGCTCGCTTTGCAGCCCCAGAGCCCAAGGATCAAATCCCAGCCCCGGCACATGCAGACCCATATGCTGAACTGGGGTGTTCCCCCAGTTCAGTTCTTGCCGGAGCCTATGCAGGAGGTTTTCAGCCCAGTGCCTGCCCTGCGCAGCCCTGCACCCACCTGTGGAGTGAAACTATATGGAAAATTAATGCTGCTAACTGTGGAGACTGCTCTGGGCCCTTCCCATTCTCTCTGTCTCTGTCAAAAAACAATAAAAATAAATTTAAAAAAAAAAAAAAAAGGAAGAGCCCACCCAAGGGCACAGGCAGATTAACACGGAGGTCAGTCGCAGCCCAGCTGGACAGTCAGTCTCTGGATAGGACGACTCCCAGGATCTCTCCTCCGCATGAAGAACGTGAGCCCCAGGCCAGCTCTGTAAAATGGGCTCATAGCTGTAGGCATCTGCCATGGGAAGCCCTGGGCTATAACTGAAGGCTTTTACATAATCCCATCATAAATCCTGGAGAAGCAGTCAGGGGCTGTTCCACAAAATGACTTGCAGAGGCCTCAAGTATTTTCACCTTCGCGAAATTGCCTCTCTGAAAAAGACAGCCCTAAAAGCCAAGGGCTTCAGCAGCCCTCCCGGGGATGGTGAGTAGCGGTTGCAATCAGCGTTGCAGCCAGCCTCAGGAAATGCAATTGCTTCTGCCACTAAGAATGCCCGTGCTGGTCTCCTTTGGTTTTCAAAACTAATTCAAGTGTACCCTCCTCAAGACAGAGGAAAAGCTACAAATAAAATAAAAAATAATGGCAGGCTGCGGGAAGTGACATTAGGAGATAGGATTTGTCACAGTGGGAGGGTAGGCCAATTATTTCTCCTCTTTCAGGGTTTCTCACCTGAAAAAAATATAAGGAATTGAAAGTAATGGTCTCTAAGCACCTACCACCTGCACCTGCTACACACACACACACACAGACACCTGCTATATATATATACGGATACACATGTGTGCACACACACACACACAAGCTCTAAGGGTCAAACTACCTGCTCCTCCCTCCCACATAATCCTTAGTTTAAGGTAGAGCATCCTCCTAGTAACCCAGACCCCAGACTTGAGACCTGCAAGCTCCTCATCTCCTTCATTCTACACATCCCAGTATGATGCCAAATATTGCTGACTCTCATTCTGTTATTTCTTCTTTGCTTTCGTTTATACACGCTTATTATCTTCCAGAATAATGGGGTAGACGGTGCTTCAAACACTGTCTCCTTAAAGGGGTTCCCAACCTTTTTATACCCTAGGGCGCATTCTAAAATATCGGTAGGGCGGCGGGCACCAGCTATTTCTAAGGATATTTATTATTGAACAAGAATAAAAAATAATAAACAAAAATAATTTTAAAATAATAAATTTATTGTACAAATTATATACACACAAAGAAAAATATATACAAAACGTAATACAAAGTAAATAAAAAACACACGTATAATAAAATCATTTAAAAAAACATAAAAGAAAACATAAAAATAACC
>PVKE010018810.1:0-29123 GCA_004027555.1 Craseonycteris thonglongyai
CATTTTGTGTGCTGAGCATCAGTTGTCTGCTGCTTCCTTCTAGGCCAAGCCAAGAATCAGGAACTCCATATCGAAAGGCACAACAGTCTCTAACCTCTTAAAAGACCAGATTCTCTTGCTATTTGCTTGATATTATTTCCTCTGGGGGTGGGGGTGGGGGTGGGGGAGAGTGAGGTAGAAAGATGAATATACTTCAGTGAATAAACATTGCTAAGCCTGGAACCACAAATCCTGGGTCCAATTTTCCATCCCAGGGACTGATCTGCTATGTAAATTAGAGCAAGTTCTTATAGCCTTCATCTAAAAAGCAGCTCCCACATAGGGATGGTATAAGAACTACTGGCAAAATTAATGTAAAGTAGTTTAAGTCCCTGGGCCAAAGGGAATGAAAAAATAGAGAATAAGCTGACATCAGTAGTAATGAAATTCCTATGGATATTAACAGAAATTAATAATATGCAGAGGAAGAACATGAACTTCTAGAAAATTATCCTTTCATAAACATAGATATACTATAAAATATGCATGATTTCCTGAAACACAGACAATTCCTTAAAAGGTGCCTACTTCAAGTAAAATCCAGTTACACTCAACTCATACACCAGCCAATTTTTGACTAGTACGTACCCAATTTTGGAGCTGACCCTGTTTTTTCTTTGCTTAGTCTTGACTCTAATTTTGAAATTGCTACTTACTCTCCCTAAATGATGACTGAGTATGGACCAGGGCTTCGTTTTCCAGTTCAGCTGCCCACCTCCTATTCTAGAGCAAGAACTTTTTCTCAGAGTCCTATGTGATAGCAGAACGCTGCATCAACCATGCCGATATGCCCTTATGGCTTTAAAGGACAAAGCATCAATTGTAACCAAGTAGGAAAGGCTCCAAGGGGGTCAGAGCCTTGTAGTATGAAAGGGACTGGATTAAAATAAGACACACCCAGGAAAACTGTATTTTCGGTTTGCAGGGCAAAGACTCAGTTTGAGGGCCCAACTCTCCAGAGAAAAATATAGACATGAACAGAAAAATGACTTAGTGCAATAAGAAATAGTCATTTACCCCAAACAGAATTTTAACAATCTAGAACATTTAGCAAAGTCATAATGTCCCACTAGTTAACACACAGGCATCCAGAACAAGCTTCATAACTGCTATGGAAAACAGCAAAGGATGCAATATTTGCTAACAAATAGCTGGCAGTCACATTCTGGGGAGAAGGGGAGGAAGGAACTCAGTCTGATTAGCCCATCTCTGAGATCTGTGCTTTCTTACCTTACCCCTGTGGACTCCTAACAAGCCATTCCTTGTGTGAAACCTTTCCACAGGCTATGATGAGCACTCTTCTAAAAGACCTTCTTAAATTCTTAACACTTAAAAACAAACAGGTCAGTCACCTTACTCTACAATGGGAAGGTTGAAGCACAACTTCAAAGACTCCCTATCAAATCAGTTACTGAGCTTGACTTATGTTAGTTATTATGAAATCTATCAACAGTGGCCTGGACTGAGTGGACTGCTGCAAATAAAGCTCTATTTATCTACTCCCTTCATCCAAATGTGCATTCGATGTACTTATTATGTGCCAGGAGGTTTATATGGGTTGTCATTACTTCTCAAAAGTAAAACCAAAAAACTGCAAGTTGTATACATTCTTATCTCACTTTGCAAATGCAGAAAAAAGAGTTCTGGAGATATCGTGTCCCAGGTTATATAACTCATTTATTTTTTTTTAAAAAGCCAAGATTCAATCCAGGTCTGTTTGGACTCCAAAGTGTGCTTTTTCTACTTGGGCTCCAATTTACAAACTATTGGAGCTAGGAAGAAATATTTAGAAATCATTTTGTACCTGTTTTCTTACATCATCAAAATATAGGTTTCTTGACATCAAGGTCAAATCATACTTTTTATGTATTGCTAGCAGTATGAAACCCTAAGCAGGCACTCAATACTTATTAATTTATTAATCTAATCCTATTATTCTAAACTTTTGGACAAATGGCAATGGTTAAGATCTTTTTAAATTAAAACTGGCTTGAGAAATTAAATACCAAAGTGAAATGACAAAATTTCAGATAACATATTCTGGAATTTAATTTTATATTTGAGGTGAACAAAATTAACACTGTCAAAATGCCTACACTGGCCCAGTCATAATACCTACACAGTCTCATCTGTTGGTTTTAATCCATAAAACCTAATGCAGTCAGCATCTATACATTAGATTTGTGATTTCTAAATTCTGCAATTAGAACCAGAGCATTTCAAAGTATTTCTCCAGGGATTACACTAAAATTAAATCAGCTGATTAGAGTACAATGCTAAAGAGGCCAAGGTCACATGTCTGATACCAATATAAACCAGTTAGCATCACTCTCTCCTACTGCCACAATATGTACCCTGTTGTAAATACACATCCCAGTTTTACTGAGAAATTAGTGCAAAATATCATTTCTTTAGAAAAAAATGTAAAACTTATATCTACTGCTATCAAATATAATTGGCTTTTATCCTTTAGAAAATAGTTATCATCTTCCAGAAAAGATGGCCACCATTCATCCTTTCTTTCAATATTTATTGAAGACCTACCATACGCCAGCCGAAAATCTCAAAAGGCTACCCCTAAGGGACAAACACAGTTGTATGTAACACGTGATAAAGCAGAGGTAGGTAAAGGTACAGTGGAAGCACACAAGAGGGAATGGCTAACTCCAGAAGGTGTCATGGAGAATGAGCTCCAGTTACCTTAGGCAAATGAGGATCTTCCTCGGAGAAAGACTTAACAATTCCGAAGGTATGGTCATCAGACAACATGGCAAATTTAAGAAAATGTTTAAGTATTTTACTAAAGCCAGGTGGAGCACTGACAGATATGACCAGGTGAGGAAGACAAGACATTTTTTGGATTTCCTACCTCATCCAGGTTAGATAGTCCTAAAATGTCTTACTGTAAATTAGGTTTCCATAAAGTAAAGGGAAAAAAGTCTTAACATCATATGGAGATTTATTCTCTTTCTAGGGTCCATGATAAGAATAAATGTCAATAAAAAGCTTCTGCACAGCAAAAGAAAACATCAACTATATGAAAAAGCAACCTACAAAACAGGGAAAAAAAAACATTTGCAAATCATCTATCTAATAATGGGTTAATATCCAAAATATATAAAGAACTCATACAACTCAACAGCAACAACCAATCTGATTATAAAATGGACAATCAGAATGACATTTTTCCAAAGAAGACACAGATGGCCAAAAGGTATATGAAAAGATGTTAAACATCACTAATCACCAGGGGAATGCAAATTAAAACCACAATGAGCTATCACTTGTCACAATGGCTACTATCAAATAGACAAGAAAAAAACAAGTGTTGGCCATTAAGGGTATGGAGGAAAAGGAACCCAGTACACTACTGGTGTGAATGTAAATGGTTGTAGCTATTATGGAAAACAGTATGGAAGTTCCTTAAAAACCTAAAAATAGAACAACCATATGATCTAGCATTTCAACTTCTGGGTAGTTATCTGAAAGACACAAAAACAGTAATATGAAAAGGTATCTGCACTCCCATGTTCACTGCAGCATTATTTACAATAGCCAAAATGTTAATGTGGAAACAACCTAAGTGTCCACTGATGGATGAATAGATTTTTAAAAGGTGGTATATACACATAATGGCATATTATTCAAATATAAAAAAAAATCCTGCCATTTGCAACAATATATATGGACCTTGAGAGCATTACGCTAAGTGAAACAAGTCATACAAAGAAAGACAAAAAGACAATTACCATAAGATCTCACTTATATGTGGAATTAAATTAAAAAAAAAAAAAATGAACTCACAGATACACAGAAAGGATTGGTTGGTGCCAGAGGTGTAGGTGAAGAAATAGGTGAAGAGTCAAAAGGTACAAACTTCCAGTTATAAGAAATGGGGGTATAATGTACAGCATGGTGCCTACAGTTAATAATACTATGTTGTGAATCTGAAAATTGCCAAGAAAATAATCTTAAAAGTTCTCATCACAAGAAGAAAAATCTATAACTATGTGAGCTGGTAAATGTTAACTAGACATATTATGGAGATCATTTCACAATATATACATGTATCAAATCATTATATTATACCCTTGAAAGTAATATAATGTTATATGTCAATTTTATCTCAATTTTAAAAAGAATAAAGGTCAAAATGAGGTTCATTCTTCTGAAAATAAAGTCTTTAGTGGCTGGGAATCCTTGATTATGAGGTTCTTCTGTCTGTAGTGCAAAATTCAAATTTGCTGCCCTATGAGGCAGAGAGAAAGTTTCCTTATTCTACTCAGAGAATTGGTTTAAAAAGTGATCAGTGGAGTTTATTCATCAATTTTCCATTCCCATGGTTGTGTGAAACTCTTAGTATGCTGAATATCTGAAAAGCAAACTTCGATTAATAAAAGCATCATCTTCATGCCCACACAACAACCCTGACATAAAACACATAAAGTGTGTACATACCCACATCCTACCAGCTTTGACAGGCAAAGGATTAGCACATGTATGCGGGAAAACAAATCAACTGTAGCAGTTATAGGATAAAAGTAGAATCAACTTTTTAAGTAAACTTTTTAATGAAGTGACTATATATGAAAGCTGTCTAGAAAGTATCCATCCATGTAATATGAAAAATAGAGGTATTTATGGCTGGATTTTTTCCTGACAGCCCTTGTATACAGATGTGGGCAAAAATCTTAAGTATACAATTCAATAAATTTCCACAAAGTGAACCACCCATGCAACCAGCATCTAGGTTTAAAAAAAAAACAAAAAAAACGAATACTACCAGCCACTCCTAACACCCCTCTCATGACTTTGCAAAGTCACTCCAACCAGGCTGCAACAATGACTTTAACACCATAGATTCATCCTGTCTGTTCTGAATTTTACGTAAGTAGAATCACAAATTATGTACTCTTCTGTGCTTGCTTCATTCACTCCATATTCTATCTGTAAAACTGATCCATTTGTTGAAATAGCAATAGTTCATTCATTGTCATTACTTTGAAGCATTCCATTTTATAAATACTTAATTTATTGAAAAACATTTCAGTAACGCTGAAAGGCATTTTCTTATTTTCAGCTTGGAGCTATTACTAAAAAAGCTGCTACATGTATCCTTGTACATGACTTTTGGTGCACACATGCGCACATTTCTGTTGTTTGTACTCTGGAGTGGAATTACTGCTTACAGGGTACACTGATGTTCATTCAGCTAGGGGGGACACTCCCAACTGCCAGTTTCCCAAAGTTGTACCAATTTACAAGTACATTTCCACTGACAGTCCATGAATTCCTGATGCTAACAACCTCACTAATATGTAGCAATGTCTGCCTTTTTCACTTTATAGTTATTCTGGAGTGAGTATAATAGCATTTCACTGTGGTTGTTTGCTTTACCCTGATTATTAATGATGTATGGACTGCTTTGGGGGCATTTGGATATCATCTTTAGTGAAGTACCTATTTAAATCTTTTGCCCATTTTTTTACTGGGTTGTTCAAAGATATATTATAGGACTTCTATATATTGATTTGTAGGAGTTATTTATATATTCTGGATACCAGCCAGATACCTATATTGCAAATATCTTTTCCTGCTCTGTGGTTTGCCTTTTTACTTTCTTGGTGCATTTTAATGAAGAGATAGTCCTAATTTTAATGTAGTGGTTTGCCTTTTTACTTTCTTGGTGCATTTTAATGAAGAGATAGTCCTAATTTTAATGTAGTCAATCAATCATTTTTTTCCTTTATAGTTAGTATTTATGTTCTGGTTCAAGTAAAAACTATCATGAAGATGTTCTCATATGTTTTCTTCTGGAAACTTTAATAAAGTAAGTATTTCAAATGTATTATTTTTAAAATTCACAGGGGAAGCCGGGATGGCTCAGTGTGTTAAGCACTCACTTTGCAGCACCGGGGACCGAGGATCGAATCCCGGTCCCGGCCCATGCGGACCCATATGCTGAACTGGGAGCTCCCCCAGTTCAGTTCTCTCTCTGTCTCTGTATCTCTCTCTCTCTGTCTAAATAAATAAATAAATAAATAAACAAATAAATAAATAAATAAAATTCACAGGCGCTGTGTTTATGTGTATACAAAATGCAAAGGTGAAGTTTGCTTCTACCAAATAGATCAACCAACTCAAACACTCTGTGAATTGAGCAAGATCACAATAAATTAAATTAAGTGCCTCTATGTGCCCAAGACTGTGTTAGGTGTTACAATTAAGGGGATATGTAAGAGGTGATCCTTGAGCTAAGTGAGTATTAACCATACCTGACAGCATGACACTTAAATATTAGTTGTATCTAGTGTGAAAGTAAAACTCCCTGAGGATACTGACATCTGAGCTCAAAAATCATAATCTTCTAACCATCCTCAGCTCTCCAAATTTGTTTCAATAAGAACAGCACGGCAAAGGCATTACTTTATTACTGCTACTGCTTCTTCAATACACACATCTAAAAATCACATCACGTTACCAATTTTCATAAGAGTACAGCAAAGATCTTACTAAAGTAACAGCTACATATTCAGGATTATACTACAACTACCTAAAAGAAATAGCTGAATCTCTTCCCAGAATAAAAAAAAAAATATCTCATTCTAGGGGATGCCAGGGTAGCTCAAAGGTTGAGCACCTGCCTCGCAATTGTGAGGTTGGAGGTTCAACTCCCAGCCCCAGCCCATGCAAACCAGTATGCTGAACTGCAGTGCAACTGGTAACCACAGGAATGGTGGCGAAGGTTCTCGCCTCCCATGCGGGAGGCCCCTCGTTCAGTTCCTGCCCCATGAAGCCCCACATCCACCTGTGTGGAATGAAACCATGTCACAATTAATGATGTACAACTATGGAGATTGCTCTGGGCTCTCCCCACTTCTCACTCTCACTTGCCCCCTCCTTCTCTCAAACAAAAACAAATAAATAAATCTTTTAAAAAACATCTCATTCGAGCTAGAGAAGAACTGGGTAAAAAGGAGAAAATATATACATGCATATATATATATATATATACACACTCTGACACATCCACACAACCCTACATTTTTTTCTAAATGTTTTCTAATTTTCTTCCCCATCATTACTTATCCTTTCCTTCCTGGTCTTGAGAATAAAGCTTACCTAAAAAGAAAATAGTAATAGCAGCTAAGCTTAAGAATGAGTCTCAGTGAGTTAGGGATCAAATATATACATGACCCCTTTATAAAAGATAATTAGGCAAGATCAATTGTGGAATAAGAAGTTGAAAGGGGTTAAAAGAAAGAGCAGTCATTAAACCAATTTAGATGAGCAGAGAGTTTTTTAAACCACAGTCACTGAGTTTTATTTTGTAATAAGCCTCAAAATAGAATTGTGCTATTCTTCCAAACATGTAGAACAGGAGGGAAAAGAACAAGTCTGCTAATTTTAGAGGTCAAGGTGGACCAGCTGCTTCATAGCCTTCTAGGCCTCAAGCACATTTTCTAAAATAAAGCAAGAATTCATTAGCAGAGCTTAAGGGATGAGCCTCAAGCTAAGGGAGTTTATTACCTGTTTTCAAGAAGAAAAGAAACCTTTAGAATTAAAACTCTTTAATCAGGAAAATTTTCAAAGTTAGAACTCTGACCCAAAATAATATGCAATGGCATGACTAGCTAAGAATTAAGCTCTTCCACAGGAACCATAATTTCCTATGGTATTCAGTCATTCAACAAACTTTTATGATATGTGCACCTACTATGGTCTCATAGTCTAAGCACCATGTGTATGTATGGTGAAATACACAGTCCCTGCCCTAATGAAATTTAGTGGAACCAGAGAGGAGGCAATATACCAAGTAAATAAGCAGATATTTAGTTACAAATCACAATAAATATTAAATAAAATGTGGGTAAATGTACTCCAGAGTTAAAAAAGGCCTCCTTAGAAAGATGACATCTAAGCTAATGGTAAAAAACAATGAAAGGAATCTTCAGAGTGACCACAATCAAAGATGTCTGGTTGATTCGCCCCTACCAATCCTGACTCATTTCTTCCAAGGTCTGCTACTGTCTCCACCCTCAACCTATCCCTATATTCTGAACATTGTTTCTGCTGAAGCAAATCACAAGATTCCATGGTATGGCCTGCCTGAACTAGGAACTGCAACCAGGCGCCTCTCGAGGCACAGCACTTATAGTATTGGACACACACGCATCCCAAAGACAGCAGACAGCTGCCACGGTGACACGGGGTCTCAAGAACCCCTCATACAACCTCCTTCCACGTGGCCTTAGAATATGAGGAATGGTATCTCTCTGCTTTCAACCAGAACTTCTGCCCTCCTGCCATTTCACAAGAAGCTTTTGTGCAACTGCATGTGAATCTACAATTATCCCAATAAAAAGTTCAATTGAAGAAAAGCAGCTTTGGGAGCTTCAAAGCCTCCCTCCCTATAAGCAGTAACTGAATGGCTCACCTCCTTCCTCTCTTCGGTATCAGCTTTTTATGTTTACAGGCATAAAGTTAACATAATCTAAAAAGGTAACAGAATGACAATAGTAAGTTTAAAATAATCTTTAAACAAATTTCTTTAAAGATTTATTTTTTATTGTTTGAGAGAAGTTGAGAGAGAGAGAAGGAGGGAGAGGCCTAGAGTAGTCTCCATAGTTGAACATAGTTAGTTGTGACATGGTTTCATTCCACACAGGTAGCACGAGGCGGGAACCAAACTGGGGCCTCCCGGGAACCAAACTGGGGCCTCCCAACATGTGAGATGAGAACCTTTGCCACAGACCATTCTGGTGGTTACCAGTTCAGCATGTGGGTTTTCATGGGCCAGGGCCAGGAATCGAACCCTGCACCTCGAGATTGAGAGGCAAGCTCTCAACCACTGAGCTAACCCCAGCATCCCTCTTTAAACAAATTTTTAATCACTACATTTCCCTTAGAAAAGATTTCTTCCTGAGAAGAACTGAGGACTTACATATAATTCAGGGTGTGGAAGAATATATATTACCTTTGGGGCCAGAGCACAGTAGGTTGAACCTATCTCTCTGACACTTACCAGCTGTGTGACACTGGGCAAGTACAGTGTCCTCATCTGCAAATGGAAGGCCATGTCATATTAAGTAAGATAATACGAGCCTGACACTTGGCAAATTATAACCACTCAAAAACCAAACAAACAAGTGAGCAAACATTTTAGCTGCCTTCCTTTCTTCATACCTAAAGGGGGATTTTAATAAATAAAAGTGAGAAAAGATCCTACTGTATGTTGAAGACATTATCATAAGCAGCTGATGGTTAAAACTCTCAGGTAACTGCATCAGCTTCAATACTATATTAGACAATCACTCACAAAAAGGGTGATCATGTGTCCTGTCTTAAGAAATACCAATTTCAAATACTCATTAACATTAAAATATAGTAGACTCTGTTAACTGGAACTCAAGCAACCAACATTTTTTTTTTTTTTTTTGGCCAGTTAACAGAGTCTACTTTAGTCCAGAAATTCAAATATTTCCATTTCCAAACTATATCTCCCAGACAACCTCATTACCTAGAAATTGCACAAAAGTTTTTCATCAGACAACATGTTCCACATTGGGCTCAAGAAAAAAATGTGATCATCACACTAACAAGAGGATAAAAGGGATACTAAAAGTAGACAGGTAACATCTATCTGTCTATCATATATTTTTACATAGTCTATATTTAAAAATTCACATTTATGCAACATGAATACCCAAATGGATCAGAATGAAACCGCAAAGACCCAGATGAACCCCTGGGACAGCAGAGTTTCTGCAATCACCAGCTAGCTCAAGAAGACTGAGATTTAAATACCAAGCATAACCCCTCAGTCTAACAGGCATCTGAACCAACACAGAAAATCAAGTTTCTACATAAAATATATCCCTGCAGAGTCTGGAAAGCCCTTAAAGAGTCATAATCCCTGCATCTGAGAGTCACCACAAAATCCTTTTGCAGCCTGGGCAGAGCACCTGAGATATGGCCCAGCAGTTGAAAAACTGGACAAATTCAAGCCTACATCAGAGCAAAGGCATGCTCCCCTGGCCACAGTGCTACACAGGATCTGAATGCAAAACCCTTTTCTACCTCTACTGGGTATAAAGTCACCGTCAAACTAACCCTTTGGCACACAGCCAGAAAGGGCCAGTGAGCCTCTATGTACAATGTAAACATTCTGAACCCTTTGGAAAGGGAGCCAGGACTGAAAAAATAAAGAGTGGCTCAGTTTTCCAAGTTGTCTTCACATTCTCATGTTCCCAATACTCACTTCCAGCAAACATCTGCCAGGCCCAGAAAAAATGCCTTTGCGCACCGGCCTTTAATTTGGCCGTTCTTCCCTCTTCCCTCCTCGTTCCTGCTCCCACCCCACAAGGAATAAGGCAGAGATACTCATACTCCTCTTGGTTTTTTAATGTTCCCTGAAAACAAATGGAGAAGAGGCTAGAAAGGAAAGGAGACTGGAGTGGGGAAGTGAGCGGGGCAGGAGGAAAGGGCCGGCACAGAAGGCGGCCGATGAGCAGGGCCGGAGCTGTTGCCTGGGCTGCAGCAGTAGGGCTGTTTCTGATTAGGTGAGTACAACTGCAGAGCTGCACAGGAAGCGCTCAGGGGCCCTCCCGCTCAGCCCCATCCCAACTACACTGAAAACCTTTGTACTGCAGCAGGCCCATCTGGAATCAGTTAGGACCAGGCTCCTAGCAGGCCTTTCATTTAAGGGGGAAAAAACTCTCCAAAAGCACTAGGCTGAGCTTTCCCGCATGCAACCTTCTCATCCCTTCCCCCCTGAGAGCACATAACTCAATTTCACATTCTGAAGTCACCACAAACAAGTCACATAAGAACATGAAGCATTCAGAGAGCTAGCTAGCATCCTCCCCAGGCCCAGGAACCCCATGAAAATTACAGCAGTTGTGCAATTAAAATCTTTTTCTACATAATTTTGGGATGTTTCAAATAATTATTTTTAGAAATTCGAAGTGGCCTACTCTGATCTTTAAGCATTTAAATGAAGCATGTCCTTTATAAAACTTTTCATTTTGTTCTGTCTTCTAAGTCACACAAAAAGTAGAAAAAGAGACACTTTGGGATAGTTCTAGCATTCAAAAGAAAAAATCTTTTTCCACTCACATTCCTCAATCAGTTAACCTGCCAATACTCATTTCTGCAGGAAATCAATTTTTACTGATACTTTCTATAAAAAAATAGGGCTTCTTTGGTAGTGTAAGTACATGCCCAGAACTAAGATTTGGGGAATCCAGAGAACAGTCTTGATGGCCCTTAATTAGCCATGTGGCTAGGAATAGACTACTTCACTTCTCTGGGTCTCTGTTTTCTCACCCACAAAGCATGGGTGTGAGACAGATTCTCTAAGGTGATTTCCAGCACCACTACCCCCACAACTTTCACACATGTGACAAAACACAGAGCACATACACAACTAACCTTGAGCTTCACCTAGGAATCACTACTTTAAGGCAGTTTTCTTATTGCCCCCAAAGACTGTACAGAAAGGAGTGAGGTATATGGTGGGGGAAGAATGGACAGAGCCTGCCAGCTAGTACGACTGTTCTATAGGCCACCTTCCCTGTCTTCATACTGAAAGGAGGGGGTAACATGTTTAAGGACAAGTACCAGGCAAGGCATCTGGGCCCAGCAACCTGATCAGAGAAGTATATAGCATGAAGACCTGCAGAACTAAATTCACAAATAAACTACTGAAATAGAATTCTCTCCCTTGTGCTTAGTTTAGAAGCTTCTTATTTATTTAATTGATTTCAACAAATATTTACTGAATCTACTAAAAAGGCCAAGGTTCTCTGAGGAACACAAAAAAGAATGAGAAATTGCCCTAGCTTCAGGTAGTTTATAATCTACAGGAGAGAGAAATGCTCAAACAACTTTAGTTCAAGACTTGATAACAATGAGGAAATTATAAAGCATTGTGAGAGTCCCCCACTGCTGCTTCCTCCAAGAACATTCCTGGAGGGCCTATACCTTTTTAGAGCTCTTTCTCTTATCTTTTTACTTCAGTTAAACTGATAGGGTTCTCATAAATCTAAAGATTATGTTTCACCATGAAATTTAAAGGCTGGCATTATAACTGCTCTAAACTAATCACAGGGTTCAATAAATGTTAAATAAGCAGTTTATACCCAGAGAGAGGCAGACCTGCATAAACCATCCTCTGACCCACAGTTGCCACCAGTGCAGGAGCATGGACACTGTCCCAACAGACATGCCTACGGCAATCAGGAACCAACTCTTGAGCCTAGGCTGGGTTCTAGATACTAAGAACCAGTCAAAGAAAGTAAAAGGTTTGTGATTAAAACTAGATAGAAACTGTGGTTAGTGTGCAGCCTTGTCCTCAGCCACAACCAGAATGGCAGAAATTACTACAGACCACAAGTAAGGTATGGGGCATGAAGTGCATACCATGAAACAACTGCCTTTATCTCAGGTGTATGACTGATGTTTCCCTCAAAAGTAAAATGGTTAAACAAGGGTTTAGTTCTCAGAGGGGCTGTTTTGCCATTTCACATCTGGAAGTAGAGAGAAAAATGATCCTATAAGGCAAAGACCTTTCCTTCCCCTCTCCTAGGTCACCTGAAGGCTGAGTCAGCTCCCTTTCCTGGGCCACAGCATAGGGTATCCCAATCTGGGTAAGCTCCCTAAAAACATCTTCCCTTCAGGAAGGAGTTAAAGTCCCTGCATCCCCCAACTGGCAAGACTTCAAACACATTGACAGAGAAGAATCTACGCATGGGGTTCCAGAACAGCAGGGTCACATTTCCTGCTGGACCGTGGTAAGCTGAACTGTAGGAGGCGCACTGAAGGATATGGCCCACTCCCTAAACAGGAACACATTTCAGACTGGGTACGTTGAACTTGGCAGCTCGGCTGGCTCCCAAACCAGCTCTGAACAAAACTGGACTGGTCAGGAGTCTTCGTGGCAAACAGCAGTAGAGGGGGCCAATCAAAACTCTCAGCGCTGCCAAAGAATTGCAGACTTTTCCTTAAAGGGAAAACACTTCAAGGTGTTCATGTGTGTGCGTGTGAGGAGAGAAAAGGAGTTTTTAGACTTTCTGAATTCCAACCTTCAGTTCACTTTATTCCGTAACTTCCTTCTTCTACATTTGTTCTCTATAACAGCACTGTGGCAGAGTGTAAGACAAAGCAGGTTAGGATGCTATAGAAAGGCCACCTCAATCCAAACACTGCATTTGACCAAAGGAGGCAGGGCAACCTTAGGAGAGAACCAGACTGGATTCACCCATACTGCTAACACTTGAGGGCAGGCTGGAGACTTTCCCTAGGTCCTCACCTTTCCCTTCGGTTCTTCCGCTTCCTCCACCCCATAAGCTCTGCCATTCCAAACTCAGTCAGCTGCACACAGCTGAGGCAGCAAGATACAGAGCAGGTCTTCTCACACTAACTGTGGCAACCCTTTCCTCTTTAAATTTCCAATTCATCTTGGAGTGATACTTTTGTAAAATGCAATAAAATGAATTACCGGGAAAAAATAAAGTTTTAAATAGACATACAAAATATAACTTATTAGATTCAACACTCAAAAATTAGTGTCAAATTTCTGTAAAAGTCTAAGTGCTCAGCAGCCATCAATTTCTATACTTATCTTGTACAGCATCAGTAACAGTGGACCAACACCAGTCTACAGGTGACACTCTGATTAGCACCAGCAAAGTGGAAAAAGAACAAGCTTTGACACTACACAATCCTAGGGACAAATCCCAGCTCAGTCTAGTGTTAGTTATATGACTTTGGTCATATCATTTAATTTTTCTGATTCTCAATTTCCACATTTGTAAAACAGGAATATACTATCACAAAACATTTAGCAGGATTATGGAAGGATTAGGAAAACACAACGTCAAAGAACCTAACACAGTGACTAGGAATCCAATAAAATAATAATGATTACTATCAGGCTTCTCAGCTATTTCCTTTCATCATTCTCTTTTAATCCAAAGGCAATTCCAATTCCCGTAAATCCTAACCTTGGAAGTTAGTATTTTCACAGCTAATGATAATTAGCAAAAGCCAGATCAATGATCTCTTATTGTCTTTAGTGTCCTTTCCCTTTTGGTATCAGGAAAAACCTAACATCATTCCCATTTGATTTCTAGTGGTTTCTGTTTAACCCAAAATATACCTATTTCAATTTGCTTGATAGCCAAACTCTTGCCAGTTCAATCACCAGATCTATTGTCATTCCAGCACTATTATTATGTCTTGCTCAATATTTACTAGATACAAGAGTTTTTCTAAATTATGTAAAGAATATAAAGAATAACAAACGTCTATCACCCCAGCTTAGTATTCTTTCTCCAGCTCCCCAACCATCCCTCTCCCCTCTCCCATGCTACTGAGGCCCTTCTTCACAACTGTTCCTAAAGAGCGTAATTTAAGCCCCAGCTCTGCCACTTCAGGGACCATATAATCTTCAGTAAGTCATATCCCTCTCTAAGACTCTCTTACATACCAAATGAAACTCCCTGTTTTGAGTTCATCTAGGTTCAGCACTTTCAACACATTCCATGTTAAGTCCCCTGGCTCCTCACTTTTATAGTTTAGAGTTAGACAATTCTAGCAACCGTTCTCCCACCCCTGAATTGACCACTCTGAATTCTCCCACCAAAGACTGGCCACCCCCATCACTCCTCTTATTTTTCCCTCAGTCCTTCCTCTCTTTTTCTCAACAAGTACCCTTCAGTTGCTGGGTAGAGGCAAACCCACCTCATCCTCCTCCAAGAGCTCCACCTCCCTCAAGCCCAGATTCATCCTCTTACAAATCCGTCTCCTGGGTATTCACAGTATAAAGGCTATATGGAAAGCCCCAAAGAATCCACTCCAATATTTTTATATACTAAAGAAGCTTTGTTGATAATTTAAAATAACAGAATGGGAGAAAACATCTGCAAACACATAACTGATAATGGACTGGTAACACAAATATATAAAGAACTCTCAAAACTCACTAAGAGGGGAAGCTGGGATGGCTCACAGGGTTAAGCGCTCACTTTGCAGCCCCGGAGACCGAGGATCAAATCCCGGCTCCGATCCATGCAGACCCACATGGTGAACTGGTGTGTGCTCCCAGTTCAGTTCTTGCAGGGGCCTATGCAGGAGGCTCCCAGCCCAGTTCCTGCCCTGCGCAGCCCCGCGCCCACCTGTGGAGTGAAACTATATGGGAGACTAATGCTGTCAACTATGGAGACTGCTCTGGGCCCTCCCCCTTCTCTCTGTCAAAAACAATAAAAATAAATCTTTAAAGCTCACTAAGAAAATGAACAACCCAATTAAAAAAAAAAAAAGCAGGAAAAGATTTAAAAGACCCCACCATCAGGAGATATAGATGGCAAGTACGCAAATAAAAAGCTGCTCAACATCATTAGCATTTAGGGAAATACCAATTAAAACCACAAAGGGCTATCACAACGTACCTTTTTTAACTGACAGTACCAGATAGGTAGTGAAAGGACGTGGAGTGACTAGACCCTCATATATTCATTGCTGATGGGAAGGCAAAAATGGCAAGCCACTTTGGAAAACAACCTGGCAGTTTCTTATAAAATTAAATACAAGCTTAAGATATGATCCAGCAATCCCACCTTTAGGAATTTACCCGAGAGAAATGAAGATATATAACCACACAAAACCTATACCAAAATATCTATTGCAGCCTTATTTGTAATTGTCAAAAGCTGGAAACAACCCAAGTGTCCATTAACTGATGAATGGAAAAATAAATTGTGGCCCTGACATAAATAAAGAACCACTCAACAATAAAATAGCAACCAATTATTAATACATAAAATAGCAGAATGAATCTCAAAAGAACACAAAGTAAAAGGACCAGACTTAGTATATGATTCAATTTATATGACATTTTAGAAAAGGCAACACCGTAGAAATAGAAATTAGATCAGCGATTGCCAGCAGCTGGAGATTGGCAGAAGGATAAACCAGAAAGGGACCCAAGGGAACTTTCCATGGTCAAGAAAGTATTCTATATCTTCATTGCTATAGTTACTACATAGCTGTGTTACATTTTTCAAAGGTGATAGAAATGTATACCTTTAAAGAATAAATTTTACTGCATGTAAATTATACCTCAATAAACAAAAAATATATAACCTCCTCAAAAAATAATAATAGCCCCCTTGCATCATAGAATAGGTCAGCACAAAAGGTAAGGATACAGGGCGGGAAGCTGAGGCATTATTAAGGGGCACAAGCCAACAGGCCCACAGGCCACGCACAGAGTGACTGGAGAGTAAGTAAATATACAAGGGCTGCCCAGAAAGTATCCATCATGTAATAAAAAAAACAGAAGCATTTATGGCTGGATTTTTTTCTAGACAGCCCTCTTACTGAGGATAGGAGGAGACTAGTTTCTCCCTACCTGAGAATATATTTAAGGAATGAAATTGGCTGCATTTAAGATGGTGTCATTGACATAAACTCTGCTTTTATAACATAAAACTTATTGTTTTCTAATATAAACTATGTAACCCATACATATATACAGATATAAACATCATACATATATTTGTACATATACACATATATACACATACCGAAATACAGAAATAGTCACAGAAGTAGATGTATGGTATATGTATGTCCCACATATATGTGTATATGTACAAATATGTGTTTTGTATACATATCTATAACTTATGTACATTTTCTAGCTCTGTCTCCAGAGAGCCTAGAGACAATGACACTCCAGTAGCAATGTGCACACCTAGCAACCAGTTTTCAGTTTCTAATTACTACCCTCTACTTAAAAGAAGTAGGGCTCCTGAAAAATTGAAGTTTCCAGGGGTATGGCAGGATAAGAACAAGCTAAGTGTGGAAAATCTTCTCATGCCAGAAAGTCAAGAAACATCCCATGAATGATAGGGACAAGCCAACAGTACAAAGCAGCCAGCATAAAGCAGGTCCCACAGGCCAAACTGGGGAGAATATGAGGATCAGAATAAGTATAGAGCTGGATCACAACCCACTGAATGAAACAAATCCATGAGTCCAAACTGACAGAAGTAAACAAATGAGAAAGGGAAACTCTTCCTTGTAGTAGAATGGCAACTAACAAATATAGACAGACTGATAGGACTAGAGAATCACCATTTGGCAACAATCACAGAAGTGCAGGTTCAGGAAGGAGATGTCAGTGGATGTCAGATAGCTCTCTGGTGAGGAACAGACTAGTGGTATCATCTCAGGATATCTTTCCACAAGAAAATAATCAATTATAAAAGGAAAAATGGCAAATTTAATGTTGAGAAACCTGGCAAACACCAAATAAAGCAGGTGATAAAAGTTAGTATCACTGGTAGTGGGGTTGGCAGACTTCATTTGCCTTCAGGTCTAATAGTGAGAAGAACACAGCATCATTTCTGGGATACTCCTGCCAAAAGGGACAGACAGACCCAGACCTTGACACTTCAAAAATGTCAAGGATGTAAAAAGAAGGCAAAGACTGAGGAACTGTCCCAGGCTGAAGGAGCCTGAGGAGACATGCAACTAAATGTAACACATATTCCTAGAGAGGATCCTGGACCAAAAAAGAAAAAAGAGACATTACAGGGACACCTGGCAAAATGTTAAAGGGATTTGTGGATGAATGGTAATGTTATACGAATACAGACTTCCTGGTTGTTCTCAAAAAAATGCAGAAAAGAAATAATGATAAAATGTATATATATACGTATGTGTACATGTACACACACACACAGAGCAGGAAAAAAATGCAATAAAATACAGCAGACTCTCCATTAACCAGAACTCAAGCAACTGGCAACATCTCAAGCAAAAACATTTTGCCTCTTGATTGAGAGTGCCAGTTGCTTGACTTCCAGTTAACAGAGAATCTACTTGCATTTATCCCGCATCTACCAATCCTCGTGGGTGCCAGTTAACTGAGAGTCTACTGTGTTAGCTAGAGAATGAGTGAAGGGAATATAGGATTCTTTACGGTGTTTTTGTTTGTTTTTAGTTCTGGAAACCGTTCTCTAATTGTGAAATTATTTCAAAATAAATTATTATGGAAAAAAAATAGCCATCTACTGCCAGGAATTGTGCAAGGAATAGTTATCTTTTATCCTCACAACAAAAAAATTGATCCTCCAGCTAAAGGTCCCCTCCAGTTATCAAGTGCTAGACCCACTCGAACTGAGGTCTGTCAAACACGAAAGCCTTTCATCTTCCACCACACCGTGCTGCCTCATTCAATGAACAGGTAACCACAATTTTACTGAGGAATATGCCAATGTGTACTGATCACTGAGGATGTATTAATAAAAAGAATCAGGGGAAGCCGGGATGGCTCAGTGGGTTAAGTGCTCACTTTGAAGCCCCGAGGACCAAGGATCAAATCCCAGCCCTGGCCCGTGCGGACCCATATGCTGAACTGGGGAGTGCCCCCAGTTCAGTTCTCACCGGGCTGAGACCCCGGCCCAGTTCCTACCCTGTGCAGCCCCAGCCCACCTGTGGAATGAAACTGTGTGGAAAAACCAATGATGTGCAACTATGGAGACTGTCCTGGGCCCTCCCCCTTCTCTCTGTCTCTGACTGTATCTCTCTCTCTCTCTCTCTCTGTCAAAAACAATAAATAAATCTTAAAAAAAAAAAAAAAAGAATCAGAACACCCTGCCTCAAGAAATACAGTCTAACAGAGAGAGAGACAGTCTTGCAAAGTAGTAACGGATTGTAGGTGCTATGGTTTGCCTTTACTTTCACAGAGAATTGGCTCTCACTCTACAACAAATTCAGAATGACCCAGATGGAAGATCACTTGGGAGATATGTGAGAGATGTCCCGAAACTACCCAGCCATGTAATATGAAAAACAGAGGTATTTACAGATGGATTTTTTCCAGACAGCCCTTGTATATATAGGGCAAACAGACCAATAGCCACAATGGAATGTACTTAGGTCATGTAAGCACATGACCAACACACACACCATCCAAGATCTGAACAGCCCTGAATAAAAAAAAGAGGGGAATATATGAGTATATTTGAGGAGTCTCAAACTATTCTTCTCCTGAGGCTTTCATCATTCCCTGAGAGACATTCTGTGTTTCATTTAAAGAGGTCCTTTTCTAAAAAGTTGTGGTTGTGAGATTAGAACTGTTTGGCCCAATTATTAAACTGCATTACTGTTAAAAGTCATACCCTTGTTTTCTAGTAGTTTTCTCCTTAACAGAGAAACAAGTCTTGTGTATGAAAAAGAGGAAAAGTCTGAATCTCTAGGAAAAGCACCAAGAATCAGGTTTACTAGGTTCCCTGCTTCAATGACTTTGAAAGCCAAATTCACCCTCAGAGGAAGTAGGTTTCAACATCAATTATGTTCAAATTAAGTGATTTTCTTCTGGTTATAAATCAACTGGGGGACAGATGGGGTGCTGTGCCTCTAGGTACTGTCCTGAGTTTTGCAAGTAGCTTGGGTTCAGACCATACATCATGTCAGTGATAGGAACATGAAGGCCCAGGTTAACCCCTGGTAACACAACAGTACACATGACAGTCAGTGCCCTCAGAAAACTGAGTTTCGCAGGGAAGACAGATAAATAAAAAGAGTGCTATGGAGCAAACATCTAGTAAGGACAACTTCTAGCCTGGAGTGGGTCCAGGGTCAGGAAAGGCATCCTTGAAAAGAAATCACCATTTAGCTGATATCTACGAAACAAGAAAGTATGAACCTAAAATTGCCAGGTTTGTGTGTTGATGTGTGTTTCATTTGGTGGAGAATTTTCTGAGTGGGCAAATAATAAGCAATGTAAGAAAAAATGCATACAAAAGCAAAGAGGGGGGAAAAACCCACAAGTGATTCCATCTTACTGAGACATACATACAAAGAAAGAAGTCTGTGAAAAGCTTTCAGTTGTGTAAAATGTTTCATCATCACCACAATTCTATGACAGTTATTATTAGCTTCGGTTTATTTTACTAATGAGAAAACTGAGGCTTGAGAAAAGTTAAGGCAACTGGATAAGGTCACAGCAAATAAATGGCAGGTCAGCTATAAAGTCACCCTCTTTCTCTCCATCCCCCTTATAGTTTTACCCAGAATGTAACTAGTTCCTTAGATTCCCATACAAATCAGCTTTCCTGTGGATACTCACTCCTTGATATTTAACACTTTCAAATTCCAGTCACTAAAGTTAATTTTAGCTTCATTGAGGGGTCAATCCCTCAATATACTAATTTTTATGTTTTCACCAATATGCATTGCAATACAAAAAATAAAACATTTCTTTTCCCTTATGCTACAGAGGCCCCAAAAGCTTAAGGCAGCAGTAAGAAGACAGCCCACACAGAATTCATTGTATACTCTGTAATGTACAACACATCAGCATCTATTTTATCTGGCAGCAGGAATTGATATATGTTAGGACCCCACAATTATCCCTGTAGAGAGGCACACTGAAAGGAAAGCAGGCATAACAGCTACAATAATGGTAAAGCAAAGAGCCATCAGTACTTACTTATAGCTGGCCATGCCAAGAGTTTTTAAACACCCACATCCCTAATGCCTCCCTCTCCCCCCATGAAGGTAGGCCAATTCCTTGCCATTCTTTTCCAACCCACATAATTCCAGAGGAACAGAGAAAATCTGCTGCCAGGAGTAGGAAGCAAAGAAAGCTGCTGTACTTTGAACACAAAAGACCAAAAAGGAAGGATCCTAACTCCCCACCCTGTATTCTACCCATTAAACCCACACTGCCCTGTTCTACTGTCTAAAACACACAGAAATGTAGCTCCTGTTATAGCCCCAAGCTCCCAGTCTCTGATATCCACCCTGCCCCAGCTACATTAGGTGTCTGGTCCCCCATCTCCACATTTACTCACCCCTCTTATTGCCCTTACATTCTCTATCTGCTTGGTATCAATCTCCCCACCATAGTAAGAGCTCCTGAGGACTGGGACTATGTCACAATCTGCCTCCTTCTACAGACAGGTGCTGAATTAAGGTTCAGTGGGTGAATGCAAGAACAGCAGAAGAAAAAGGAAAGTGGGCAGTGGAAAAGGAAAGTGGGCAGTGGAAAAGGAAAAGGTTGAACAGTAATCTGAGGTCTGATGGTCCACGGTATCTGAACAGAAATTATGGTACAGTCCCTAGACTGGAACAATACGTTGAATGACTTAAAATGTAAGAAATGACATTTACATAAAAAAATCATACTTTAATGGTTGCTACAAGTGCAAAGATAAAGCTAAGAATATAATTTTATTTTTAAAAAACCCAACTATTAATTAATTATGTCCCCAAAAACAAAACAGCAGCAAAAGAGTATAGTCTACAAAAACCACCACAGCCCTACCACCCAGCTCCAGTTCCCAACACAAACAGCTGTCCAGGGCTCCATTTTTTTTTTTGCCCACCACTTCCCCTTACCCTCTGCACTCTCCTCCCCACTACAACCTGCCCAAGAAAATAATGAATGTGCCACACCAAGAAGCCTGATAAAGACATGTCTCCCTAGTTCTCCCAAATTTATCTTCAAGGCTGCTCGCAAGATGAGCAACTTGTTCCCAGTTATAGTAGACTTCAACAACTCAACATAGTGCTGGAAACAATGGAAGATCTCAAAACCACTTGTAGCACCATTTCCCAATCTGCCTGCAGCTCTGTGACCATGAGGTTTTTACCAGGCTCTTCTTTTGCTCTAGTAAATCAGGGGTCTCCAAACTACGGCCCGCGGGCCGGATGAGGCCCACGAGGCCCTCATCCGGCCTGTGGAGACCTTTTTATCTGAATAAAATAATATTAAATAAATAATTAAAAACATCTGTGTTTTGGGTTTTTTTTATTTGGACCTCAAGTGTGTAGTCGGCCCCCAAACTGCTGTTTGATCGTTAATGCAGCCCACGGGCTGAAAAGTTTGGAGACACCTGTTCTAGTTCATTAGGAATTTCCTTCTCTAGGGACACTCCTTACCAACTCTATTTGTCAAAATCAAACAGAACCTGGTAGAAAGGTTAATGGGAGAGTCTGGTAATGCCCTGGCATTGTTTTCATTTAAACTAGCAGTGTCCAAACTTTTGGCTTCCCTGGGCCACAATGGAAGAACTATGTTGGGCCTCACACACAATACACTAACAATAGCTGATAGCTATTAATTAAAAAAGAAAAAAAAAATCGCAAAACAAAATCTTATAATGTTTTAAGAAAGTTTACGAATTTGTGTTGGGCAGAACTCAAAGCTGTCCTGGGCCATGTGCAGCCCACAGGCCATGGGTTAGACAAACTTGATTTAAACCCTTGGCCATACTTTTTCTTGGATTTTTTTTTTTATACTGAAGAAAACTACAATTATTTTGAAGGGGTGCTTGTTTTTATTAGATCATACTTGAAATCATTGTCATAAGATGTCAGAGCTGAATGCAACTTCAAAATAACCTCATCATATCCCCACATTTATCTCACAGATGGAGAAAGGCCCAGAGACATTATGAACTGCCCAACTACACTTAAAGAACGAATTCCCTAGAATGGCAGATCCTAAATGGCAAGAGTTGTATCTAATTTATCCCCAGGGTCCAATATAATGTGGAGCAGTTGATAAATGGTTGGTGAACTGAACTAAATGAACACAACTAATTAGTGGGAAATCTAGGACTATAAACCATGATGTTTCACTTCAAGTACAGTGTTTTTTCAACCTTTGTGACTAGAAACCTAGGATGTAGGGATAGTAACTCATGTGTATAGCAGACCCCGGGGAATTCAGGCTTGCTCCTACATCAACTAGATGTTGTATACTCCCTTTATCTCTGACAGCATCTATAAGATTTCCAACCTCTTTATGTTACAGCTCCTCTAAAAATCACACAGCACTTCTAGACTGATTTCCTAAAATATCCCTCCTCTGCCACCCAGATACAATTTTAATAATTCTCTTCAATTCTTTCTTAATCTTCTAATGACTGTCCTCTCTAGGATCCCTCCTTATACCTCAACCTACAACAACCTGTCTCCCTTCCCTAGTCTGTATCTCCCTAAGCCAATGGGTTTGACCTTGGCTGCATACTGGAATCACCTGAGCATTTAAAAAAAAAAAATTATTCTTTGATGTTACCCCCAGAGTTCATGATTAAGTTGGTTTGAGTGGGGTATGGCCAAAGAACAAAAAATTTAAAAGCTCCCTAGGTAGGTCTACCGCACAGCCAGCTAACATTGAGAACCTCTGCCCTGAACCCTGAGGAATTCACCGCTGGGTCCATTATATTCTCTAAAAATAACTACTGCCAGGTGTTCTGAATTTCCAAAATATTAGACTGCTCTGCACCAAAGCGCATGTGTTGCTAGACCAAACTCACATCAGAACCGTACCTTTGCTTCACATGTGTCATATAATACTTTGGTAAATATGTCAGTAAAGATGTATAAAAAATGAATGATAATAAATGGCCAACAGCCTCTAAAAGACTACAGGAGGGAAAGCTGTACTAGAGTTTTTGGGCTCAGAAACATACTTAGTTTCTGATTTTTTACTAAGGATCCAGAGTCCTTCAAATTCAGATGGTCTTTGTGTATCAAAAAAAAGCTTTTTGTGACCAACCCCAAATAAGCTCAAGAATATGTCATATACTTTCATGCCTCCATGCCTCTGCTCATACCATTATCTCTGTCTATACAGAAAATTTCTATTTGTCTTTCAAAGCCCAGTTCAAAATGCCTCCTTTAGTCATTCACTCAACAAACACTGAGAATCTACTAAGTGTCAAGCATTGTTCTAGGCACTGAAGAGACAACACTGAACAAGATACATAGTCATTGGTCTCATATTGCTTACATTCTACTTGGGAAGCCAGAGAGTAAACAAGGAGACAAATTAAAATAATTCCAGGGGAAGCCAGGATGGCTCAGTGGGTTGGGCGCTCACTTTGCAGCGCCGGGGACCGAGGATCGAATCCCGGCCCTGGCCTGTGTGGAACCATGTGCTGAACTGGGAGCTCCCCTAGTTCAGTTCTCTCTCTGTCTCTGTATCTCTCTCTCTCTCTCTCTCTCTCTCTCTCTCCTCTGTCAAAATAAATAAATAAATAAATAAATAAATAAAATCATTCCATTTGGGAGTTAAGTGATACTAAGAAAATAAAACAACATAGCATGACACAGTAATGGTGGGTGGTAACTTTCCCCAAAGGCAGACTCATTTGGTAACTCAGAACCAAATCAAGAACAGAGGGCTTTACCACAGTCCTTTCTGCACCCCCAGCATTTACTCTTAATACATACACAATGAATATTTTGAATGAATAAAAAATATAAGGGTAAGAAAAAAACTACCTTAAAAAAATAATCATCATCATAATCAACTAAGAGTCAGAGACATAAATCCTCACCTAAGGTTTTCCCACAACCTTCAAGATTTTGGGCAAATCCCTTCCTCTCGCTCTGTAAAGTAAGTAGACTGGATTAGAAGGACACTGTAATGTTCACCACAAGCACATATAAAATGAAGTGCACAGGCAAAGACTGTACAGTGCTGAAGCAAACAGGCCATTCCTAAAGGGCACAGCCCCCATTCAGCGCCCACACAGTGTAGTATGAAGGAATATTCGCTCAGGCCCAGTGTTGTCTAGAAAAGCCAAAGAAGCTGGATTTCATGTGAGCTCTCCCAGTGTTTAAATGTAAAACCCAACTGTCTTTAAAGCACTGTGTTAAAGGAAAAAAAGCACTGTTAGCCAAATAAAACCCCTGTGTAAGGGCCAAACCACTACAGTTTGCACCTATGAACCAGATCATTTCTAAGTTCTTCCAATTTCTAATAGTACATGACTCTCAAACAGGGCTGGGCAAAACATCGATCATGGTCCACCAATGGACCGCCAAGCAATTTTGGGGTGACCACCTAAATCATGCCTGTGCGGCCTGCAGCCCAGAAAGGCTTTGAAAGTGGCCCAACACAAATTTGTAAACTTTCTTAAAACATTATGGAATTTTGTAACCTTTTTTTTTTTTTTTTAAAGCTCATCAGCTATCATCAGTGTTAGTGTATTATGTGTGGCCCAAGACAATTCTTCTTCTTCTTCTAATGTGCCCCAGGGAGGCCGAAAGATTGGACACCTCTGGTTTAAATAATAAAATAGCTAGTGGACCATGACACTTGGGGAAGTAGCCCTTGCCTTGAAAAAGTCTGTAGAATAACATCTTCTCAAAGAAAAACACTAAAAAAGAGACAACAGGATTAGAGAACAAAAAGAAAAAAGAATGGTTTCCTTCTCCAGCATTCTAATCAGATCACAGAAGAGTCTTCTCATAATTCATCAGGTAGTAAATTCTTTTACTGGAAAGAAAATTATGTATCCTGGACAATAAAAAGATCAATTCAACCTCTCCTTTAGATTACAAAAGCAGCAAGCCCACTATATTTTTAGTAGTCTGGAGCTGAACTACATGTGCTTAATAAATATTTCTCTCCCAGGCTATCAGGAATGCTTACACCGAGGTACAACTCGTGCATGTGCGCACACATACACCTTGCAAAGGAAGACAATCAATTATGCTGAAGACTGGCAAGATGCCCCAAAGACAGAGCAGGAATTTGATATGAACAGCAGGATGAGGAAGGACAATGAATAATTCAGTCTCCCTGATTCATTTAACAAAGTTCTGTCCAGCACAAGCTGAGACCCATGGTTTATGGACAAGCTCCCCCAGCTGAAAGGCAGTACCAGCTCACTGCTGAGCAGAAAGACAACTGCGCCTGCTCTGAAGGTGAGAGGGAAGAAAAGACACACTTGCACCTAGACCAAGTCAAGTTATTTTTCTGAGAGCCAATTCATCATAAAAGACCAAACTTAAAAGGAGACAAATGTTTTCATACTGCCAAAGAAAAAAGAATGTGTATGCTTTATTTATGCCCACTCTCTTTAAGAGGCCTCCATTAGACTAGAAAGCCAAAGTAAGCAAGATAATGAGGAAAGCAAAAGAAAAAAACATCCGCTAGAATTGCTAAAAGTGAAGAGCCATCTTCCCAACCCCTACCATCCTACTTCTAGGAGTGGAATAAGTTACCAACATTAATTACCTTGAAACGAGCAATCATGACCAATTTATCAACTATTCACCAATTGCTTAACATTAAGTTCCACATGATTTTTAGACACAGGCAATTTTGAAAACAGATTCAGAACTATCTTTAGCATTAATCAATCATCACAAACTCTGTTTGTTAGAAACCAGGGTTTTGTATAAATATATATTTTTTTTAATTTATTTATTTATTTTTGACACAGAGAGAGAGAGATACAGAGACAGAGAGAGAACCGAACTGGGGGAGCTCCCAGCCCAGCACACGGTTCCTCACGGGCCGGGGCCGGGACCCGATCCCCAGTCCCCAGCGCTGCAAAGTGAGCGCCCAGCCCACTGAGCCATCCCGGCTTCCCCTGTATAAATATTTTAAAAAATAAATATGGTAAATGAAAGAAAGAAAAAAAGCTGCTACATAAATGACCCAGGAAAGACAAAGAAAGGTAAACAATCCAACTGTTTTCCTGTGTCTCTGCAATAGGTTTGGTGGTTTACTTTCCATTTTCATTTGTTTTTTAATGACAAGAGTAAAATATTTGTAATCACTAAACATTTAAATCTCTCATATCTATCATACTCACTGATGTGAGCAATTCTTTCAATCTTGCACTTGTGAAATGTAACTTGTAAACAAAACACCAAGAATGTATTCACTTCTAGAAGCCCCAGTACTCAAACTGTTTTAGTACAAAAATTAATAGACAAGAACACATTTAAGGTGCTCCTCACATCCTCCTCCTTAGGCTGTGATGATACAGTCTCTGCAATAAACAGATCCTAAATATTATACAAGCTGAGCAGCAGAAAACAGATCTCATCAAGCAATTACTACCACAGATAAGTGTGCTCTAGAGTGAGCTCATACTTTTAAAAACCATTGTAAAAATTAACCTGATTCCTCAGCTACCAAAAGAAACAATTTCTCCAACATTCGAATGGCTAAGCAGGGGATGTTTCAGCCCTAAAAGCAAAGGAGAAATAGCATTAAAAAAAAAGTAATTAAATAACAACCTACTCCTTCTGGTGATGATAACCAAATTTTCCTAATTACATAAGGTCAGCCCCTAGGAAATTAATCTGTCCACCTGTCATAAAGAGGCTTGTAATACAACAACAGTGACTCAAACCAGAGACCCTATTAGATGAGACAGTGACTACACCACATAGAAACTTTATAGTCACAGTCTTTGTTACAGATCATGATCCAAAGGTTCATAAGGCACATTACCAAGGGTTACAGACAGAAAAGAGTCCATAATTTCCAAATGCTTAATGACTGATGCTTCTAGAAATCAGATAACATAAACTCTTACCTAATATTTCTTTTGTCAAAGAGCAATAAGGCTGCTGCTTCAACAGCATGTATGACTTCCCAGAATAAGAATAAAAGTTATTCTCTTTTTGATGAAGTTGGCCGATGGAATTTTTTTAAAGCTCCCCAAATGATACTAGTCTCAGACAGCATTGAGAAACATCAGTCAAACTAAGCCTTAAAACAACCAGCTAGGGTTGCCTAACTAGTGAAATCAAGGATAATGCATTAAAAGGAGGTTTTGGAATTTGAATAGCACTTTGTTTGAAATTATTATCTATAACAAAAGAACCAAATGTCACTCAGTAATCATTCACCCCAAAAATCTAGAACCAGTGTTCTATACAGATAAGGTTCTTTCAGTTCTAAAATCCTATAATCCAGGGGTCCCCAACTACCTGTGGCCTGTTAGGAACCAAGCCACACAGCAGGTGAGCCAAAAGCAAGCAAAGGTTCATCTGTGTTTACAGCTGCTCCTCATCGCTCACATGACCACCTGAGCTCCACCTCCTGTCAGAGCAGGAAGTGGAGCTGCAGCATTAGATTCTTACAGGAGCACAAATCCTGGTGTGAACTGCATATGTGAGAGATCTAGGTTGCATGCTCCTATGAGAATCTAATGCCTGATGATCTAGGTGGAGCTGAGGCGGTGATCTAAGTGCTGGGGAGCAACTACAAATACAGATTAACGTTAGCAGGAAGGTCTGACTGCACAGAGACCATAATAAATCAATTGCATGCAGACTCATATCAAAACCCTAGCTCAGGGGAAGCCCGGATGGCTCAGTGGAAGCCCGGATGGCTCAGTGGGTTAAATGCTCACTTTGCAGCCCCAGGGACCAAGGATCAAATCCCGGCCCTGGCCCATTGTGGACCCATATGCTGAACTGGGGAGTGCCCCCAGTTGGGTTCTCATCAGGGTGAGACGCTGGCCTAGTTCCTGCCCTGTGCAGCCCCGCACCCACCTGTGGAATGAAACTGTGTGGAAAAACCAATGATGTGCAACTATGGAGACTGTTCTGGGCCCTCCCCCTTCTCTCTGTCTCTGTATCTCTCTCTCTCTCTGTCAAAAACAATAAAAATAAATCTTTAAAAAAAAAACACCAAAAAAACCCTAGCTCAGGGCTCCCACTGATTCTACATTACGGTGAGTTGTATAATTATTTCATTTTACGAGGGCTGTCCAGAAAACATCCAGCCACAAATGCCTCTGTTTTTCATATTACATGGCTGGGTACTTCCTAAATAGCCCTAGTATATTACAATGTAATAATAATAGAATTAAAGTGCACAGTGAATATAATGAGCTTGAATCATCCCGAAAGTAACCCCCACCCCACCCCAGGGTCTGCGGAAAAATTGTCTTCCACAAAACCAGTCCCTGGTGCCAGTAAGGGTGGAACCACTGCTATAATCTATCCAGGGGTGGCCAACAAGTTGATTGCAGTCGACCTGTCCATCGCGAGGCCAATTTTGGTCGATCGTCGATCACTCGCAATGTCTGGGGTGCAATTCCGTGTACCATGGACTTTGAAGCGATTGTAGAAGACAAAACTTTCTAGCAATAGTTTAATGCATCCTGGGAATTTGCCAAGGTCATAAATTCCTAGAATTCTGACAGCCTGACACTGTGATCTCCGCCCACCCAGACAATACATTTTGACTTATGTGTTACACTTGTCACCGGACGCAACGCGTGAACGCAACAGTTACG
>PVKE010018811.1:0-29122 GCA_004027555.1 Craseonycteris thonglongyai
GGGAGTGGGCACCAGATATATGGTGATGGAGGGAGAGCTGATTCTGGGTGGTGAGCACATAATGCAATGCATGGGTGATATGATATAGATTTGTATGTCTGGAAATTGTCTAATTGTTACCAATCAATGTCACCCAAATAAATTTAACAAAAATTAATTAAAAATAAGAAAATATTTGCCCCCAAATCCACCCCACCCACCCCCCAAAAAATCAGAAGATTTGGTTTGGAATTTTGGTTTTACCCTTCATATCCACTGAAAGCTTTCTGAGCCCTGGGGTTTACAGTTAATATATGAAAACATATGTTTGAGGATTAATTGCAAGAAGGGCAGGAAAACCCATTGTAATGTATACATTACCTTTTAATATAAAGGACAATTATATTTCTGAGCCTGTCTTGAAATCTGCATCCTTGGTGAGGGGTGCTAGCTTTAACACTCTGTGTTAACCTGACAGTTTGAATGAAGCTCCTTTGCATTCATCTGCTTTGCACCCGTTTGACTAGAAACCCATTTGAGTCTATAAGGTGTATGATGCAAACCACAGTATGCTGGTCCTGTGCTCTGAGGACTAAGCTTTCACTTCTAATTATTGTCAACAGAGTATCTATTTGATAATATTGTTTAGGTTGCTTTGTAGCATCAGTATAGTGGTTAAAGGAATAGGCTGTGACGTAGGCAGATTCTAATTCTAGCTCTGCCTCTTACTAGCTATACGCTGTGGGCAAGACATCTCACTCTTCTAAGCCTCAGTGTATTCATCTGTGAACTAGGAGTAAGTATAAAGAATAAGTGAAGTATTTTATGTAAAGCACTGGCCTAAAGTATAGTCTTCAATAAACAATAGCAAATTTTATATTTATAGTGTAAGACTTCTCATCTCTGAGAAATCTGGAGGATTTAACTACATGGCAAAGAAGCCTTTGGCAATAATAACAATATCAACAACAACAACAACAACAACAACATTTTATCAAACACTTAATATATCATAAATGTAGCACTAGAGACTATTGAATTATTTTATCTTTATACTATTTATGAAGTAGGTATTCTCTTCATTTTATGGGTGAAGAGGAAAAGACACAGAGAAGTTAATCTTTCTAGAAAGAGTGGTGGGTACTAACTTTTCCCTGAGTTAATTTTTTTCATCTCCTTGTTTTTTTTATCTGTACTAATGCAGTAGACTCTCAGGTAACCAAAACTCAAGCAACCAGCATTCTCAAGCAACTGGCACCAAAAAATCATTTTTTTGGTGCCAGTTGCTTGAGAATTTTGCCAATTGCTTGAGAGTTCCGGGTACATTTATCTGGAAGCTTCCAATTCCCATGGGTGCCGGTTAACTGAAAGTCTACTGTGTAGTTACATTTTGAAAGGATTCTGTTGTCTTGTTTGTTAACCTGTCTATTGTCTCTCTTTGCTCCCTAGAACAATAGCTGCTTGAAAGTTCCTGCCTTTCCCTACCTACAAGGAGCAACATGAAGGTCTGGCATCTGGTAGGTACAAAGCATATTCAGGAAATGAAGGAGGGAAGGAAAGAATAAAGAAAGGAAGAAAGGAAGGAAGGAAGGAAAGAAGGAAGGAATGAAGGAAGGAAGGAAGGAAAGAAGGAAGGAGGATTTATTTACTAATGTTAGCGTTTGGTATTTCCAGGCTTAATACAAATGTAATTAATATTTTGGGTCTGATTTCTTTTACAATATGTAAGATCTTGATGACAGGAATAATGTGTACCACACAGTTTTGTCATTAGCCATGAAAACTAGGTTTAGCATCAAAAAATGCTTGAAGTGAAAAATTAAAATCAATCTTTAAAGATTCAGTCTCAAAGAGAGACATGATAGATCAGACTGGAATTATGGTGAGCAAAATTTTCTAGAGAGCTTTAATCTGTTATTACTAGTCTGTTATTCTGTAGAAATGAAGAACTGTTGGATATATTGTTATGGAGAAACCTAGGAAAAATAAAGAGGTAAGGATAAGCTAACCCTGTGATCGAAGCTGAATTCGTTTCCCAATACTGAATGTTGACTGATACTATGTTAATATGTAACAAAGTAAGGTGTGATTTACCTCCAACACATGTAAATCTCACTTTGACAAGCATTTCTGTTCCATCTTATCTGTCTCCTTTGGCATTTGACCATCTGTAACTTCTCTGTCACTTATAAAACTGCAGAAAACTTTATTTCTAGCTGTCACTCTGCATCTTAAATTGGTATATTTAGAGCCCACTGAAATCAAGGATTCTTCCATATAACTGGCAAAGCATTTGTCTCCCGCCACTCTCCCCACCCGGAGGACAGAGTCAAGCTGAAGGTGGGGGATATACTAGCTGCCAATTTAGTCTGCCTGTTGTAAGCTTGAACTGTCCTGTTTTTAGTCATTTTGTGGAACTGTAACTTATTTAATGTGTATTTATTATTTCTTGAGCACCAGTCCTGGACCAGTGCCTCTACTAAGTACATATTATAATATTTTCACAAACACATTTTTAATAGAAATATTTTATGCTAAAGGGCCAGATAATAAATATCTTAGCTTTTGTGGGCAGTGCAGTCTGTTCCAATACTCAACTCTGCCCTTGCAACGTGAAAGCAGCCATAGACATTGCACGCATGAGAGGCCCTGGCTGTGTTTCATTAGAATTTCATTTAGGAAAACAAGCAGGAGAATTAGACTTGGCCCATGTCCATAGTTCGTTGAACACTTCTAATAAAACTGACAAATGACATATAACCTCTCTCATGTGGCTAGGATTTATGGCTTATATGTTCAAGTTCTTCACTTAATTATCAACAGATCCTATGAGAAATATGGAGCAAATAATGCTGACGCTCTCTTGGTGTGTTGACCAAAGCTTTGGGCTAAAATTTGATTTGTCTTATGACAGAGTCATGGTTAGTGTTGTCACTTTATAAAATATCACCTGAAAGATATGATGGCAACACTGTGCTTACGGTAATCCTGGGAGCTACCTTCCCAGAAGATATGCTCTTCCTTCCTTCGTTCCTTCGTTCCTTCGTTCCTTCCTTCCTTTCTTTCTTTCTTTTTTTTCTTTTTAGATTTATTTTACTTATATTGTTTGAGAGTAGGGGGGAGAGAGAGAGAGAGAGAGAAGTGGGGAGGGCCCAGAGCAGCCTCCATAGTTGTACATCATTAGTTGTGACATGGTTTCATTCTGCACAGGTGAACGTGAGGCTGCTCTGGGCAGGAACCAAACTGGGGGCCTCCCTCATGGGAGGTGAGAACCTTCCCTGTAGGTCTTGACAGTTACCAGTTTCACCTCAGCTTAGCACACAAGTCGGGTAGGAATTCAATCCCTGGACCCCATGATTGCAAGGCAAATGCTCAACCTGCTGAGCTATCCTGACATCCCCAGATACACACTCTTATGGAGATTCAGTCAGGAGTGATGTGGAAACCATACAGGAGCTGGTCTGAGAAGGTGCACTTTTTTATTGAGAGTAGTTGGCTTTCTGGGCTCAGAGCAGGGCAGGCCCTTCGGTTTTATATCAGACTTTCCTAACTTTCTCCAGATATTTATTGGGAACAAGTTCTCAAACAGACTCACTGCAAAGTGTTTAGATGTCACTAAGAATAACATGCTTTGGGGGGTCTCGGAATGGCTCAACAGGTTGAGCACTTGCCTTGCAGCCATGAGATCTGGGGATCAAATCTTGGCCTGGCCCGTGTAAACCCAAATGCTGAACTGTGGCGCAACTGTAACCACTGAGATGGCAGCAATGGTTCTCACATCCAATGTAGGAGTCCCCACATCCACCTGTGTAGCATGAAATCACGTCACAACTAATGATGTACAACTGTGGAGATAGCTCTGGGCCCTCCCTGCTTCTCTGTCTCTTTCTCAGTCTCTATTTTTTCTCAAACAATAAAAATAAATCCTAAAAAAAAAAAAAAAGGATAACATGCTTTGCCTTATCATCTTTGAGTGAGTTTTCATAGCCTTTAAAACATGGTCCAAATCTCTCAATATTTTCTATAAAGACTGTATTTCGTGGTCTCTTCTTGCTTCGTTAGTCTCATCTTTTGGTGTCTAGCCCTAATGATCTACTTGAAGTTCTCCAGACTGATTATGCTCTTTTTGGAGTTCTGGCCTTCACCTCTACGCTGCTCGCTGCGCAGTGGCCTTCCATTCTCTTCTTCACCTACAAAACTGTGTTAATTGCAAGGGGAAGTTTAGGAGTTTCCTTTCCAAAGAGCCTTTCTGTTGCTCACCTCTTGCCTAGCCACCTAGGTCAGGTACCACTAATCTGGGTACTTCCCCACAGTAACAATTATTCATTTGCGGCCTTACTTCTCAGTTTCTTTCCTGTTTGTCCTTTACGCTGAAGTTTTTGTGAGCAGTTACTCTGTTTTGTTTATTTTTTACATCCTAGTGCCTAACACAGTGCCTAGTATATAGTAGGTTTTCAATAAAATCATAGATGAGTAGGTACAAATCTGTTCTTACTTCTACTACTTTTTTTATTTTTTAGATTTAGTTTTATTGTTTTTTTGATAGAGAGCGAGAGACAGAGAGAAACAGAGAGAAGGGGGAGGGCCCAGAGCAGTCTCCATAGTTGACATTAGTTTTCCATATAGTTTTACTCCACAGGTGGGCTCAGGGCTGTGCAGGGTAGGAACTGGGCCAGGAGCCACCCGCATAGGCCCCGGCAAGAACTGATCTGGGGGCACACCCCAGTTCAGCATGTGGGTCCGCATGGGCCAGAGCTGGGATTTGATCCCCAGTCTTCAGGGCTGCAAAGCGAGTGCTTAACCCGCTGAGCCATCCCAGCTTCTCCTTTCTACTATTCTTATTCCATATAATATTGCCCTGGAAGGAACAGTAATAATTTAAAGATTGATTAATTGATTGATTGATTGACAGTGAGAGAGAGGGAGACAGAGAGACAGAGAGAAAGGGGAGGGCCCAGAGCAGTCTCCCTAGTTGTACATCATTAGTTTTTTATATAGTTTTACTTCACAGATGGGAGTGGGACTGCGCAGGGTAGGAATGGGCCAGAGGCCTCCCACATGGGCCCCGGCAAGAACTGAACTGGGGGCACACAGTACAAATTTAACAAACCCATCTTTAATTTCAGCATAACACCACCACTATATATACTAGTTGGTTTATACAAAAGTCTTGGCTTGATTACTCTTAACATAGTCAGAAAGATGTCTAATTAACTTATAAAGAAGCACGCGGAGGCCCATTCTAGTGCATCACAATCTCTGGGTTAGAGATTTCTCCTGTAAATTCACCCTGCATCTGAGCCTATCTCTATCTTTCCTGGTAGATCAGAAAATATATCAGGGCAAGCTTTTCTCCCATTCTCCCCGACCCAGATTTTCTGTATGCATAATCTTTGTAATGTTTGCCAAGTAGAATCAGTCACAGAGGAGAACTCCTGTAAGAGGAAATATGGCAGGGTGTCGATTTGCATATTGGTGGAGGCTTTAGTCATTTTGACTTTAAAATTTCACGTGGTGCTCCGGCTTCTGTCCTCTTTAACTCTCCCAATGGTCCCACATCCCTCTGAGTCACGTCCTTATTTTCAAGCTAAAAGCTGCTGCCTGCAGAAAATATGCTGAGTTCTCCCAGAGCCATAAATTCCCATGAAGCTCCAACAACAGAGGCACAGATTGGAAAGGCATAGAACGCCTTATTTACTTGCAGCTACTGTATAATTACGTTCAGGCCATCTATCCAAAGGGTATAGCCAAAGGCCACCAGCATTGTTTATGAAAGATTGCAGAATTCTCTTTTCCAAAATGCTGTTATCTATTTTTATTTCAACTCACTATGTCTGTCAGGTGTTCTACGTTATTCATCCTATTTCATATGCACATGTATTGAGCCTTGTTTAATTTTCTGAGCTACTTTAATTTTTTGTTTTATCAAGTTCTTCTCCTGTTGTCTCTCAAGCAGCTCTGAGGAGCACTGTTTGACTCTAATGGCAAGGCCATGAGTTCTCAGTTTCAGATAAATCCACGTATTCTTCTTTTACTTTGAAAACAGATTTTAATGCCTTGCATGGAAAACATCTTTAGTCCTTCGCATAGTTTATATTTTTACAGTAATTCAGGGTTTAAAATTTGGCACAAAATATGTTTGTTAAACGATGGATGAATACATTCAGCAAGGAATATATCCAATCCACTTATTCTTTTCACTGAATCTTCTCTCTCTCCTTGGCTCATTCTTCTTTCTTCACTTTCCCTCCCAACTGGGAACATCCAGTAAAATTCTGTGTTTTGCCCTCTGGCTGTGTTCCAATAGGAGAAAATAGGTCTGTTTATATCCAGCAAACACCCAGTCCTCTTCTAGTCTTCTCAATGTCGAGATCCCTCCAGAACTCAGTTTTTGTCAGTTAGTACTTCCCTTTTATGAAATTCAACCATAGCCACACTTACCACCACCCCCCGCCTCATTATTCTAATGATTCCTAAATCCACAGTTCCGATCTTCACCACCTACTTACAATCTAAAACGTCCACATCCTTATCTTAAACTGAAAAATTCTGGCATTTTATTTTAACACCTTTCCCTCAACATTTCTATTAGTACTTCTGTTTTTAGGTCCCTGAAAAATCTTTGGAGTCCTTTGATCTTTCCATCTTCCTCATTCTTTATACTTAGTTTTTACTAGTGTAGTCATTTATCAACATGTCCCTGAACACCGTGACACTGTGGACACCAAATTGAATGGGATGATGTTTCTGCCATTGTTGGGTACACAATCGGGTGGGAGAGCCGTTTGAACAAATTACCACAGTAACACATTGTGCTTTATGGATGCAAGAACAAAGGGCGACGAAGGCAAGGGAGAGACACCAAACCCTGGCAGTGGAGGCTAGGAAAGCTCGGAGGGGTCATCTACGAGAGGGTGGAGTAGAACAGGTCAAACGAGGGGCTGCCCACTGCATGCAGCTGGGGAGGGCACATGTGGTGGTTTGGAGGAACCGTAGTGTGTGGCCAGTTTAAGAAAATGCTTGTCAAGTGGTTTGCTGGGGACACAAGAGGATTAGTTCTGGAAAGTAAGCAGAGAGCAAAACATAAATATCCTAGTGCGCCATGATAATGACTTGGGGTTGAAACCTATAAGAAATGGGGCTATGGGAGGATTTCAGGCAGGACTGCGTTTAGTGGTTCTAGCAGCACTCTGGGGGATGGTTTGGAAGAGGGTCGTTAGGAGGCAGGGAAAGGGGTTAGGAAGGCTTTACCACAGTTTGGTGAAGGAGAGAGGCCAGATTCCTGGTCTATCATGTAGAGAACACATGCTGAGACTGGAATGGAGGAAACAGCAATAGCAAGGAGTGGTTGGATGTGGAGGCATTTCGGAGGAAAATCATTCCAGGTATGATGACTTGAGGAGAGTAGGAAGTTTTGAAATAGGCATTTCAGGCATGAAAAGAGAGGACCAATCACGGTCCCGTAAGTGGAGAGGCAGAGAAAACTGAGGGCCCACTGGAATGCACACTGTAAGGGTGACTAGATGCTGTCAAAAGAGTGTCATTTTCCCTGGCATTGCTCACTAGTGTGGTGAGGGGCCTGAGCCTTCGGGGCAGGGGCGGGGGTAGGGGTGATTCTGGGCTTGGTTTTCCGGCCTCGTTGACCCCGTCCCAGCCTGTATGTCTTCCAAATTTATTTCCCATGTCCCCCTAACATGAACCACTGGCCCTCATCTGGCGAATCTCATTACTATTCCTCAGACTGCACGTACTTTTTAAATTTGGGGATTATTTTCTCATGTTGACAACACTGTCATATCCTTACCGTCTCCCTCCTTTATTTGGAATGAACAAACTCACTTCTCTCATTCTCTTTAACTAACCCTCCCCAAATTCCTAGACCTTTTTCATCCTACTAGTTCCAGAAAACTTATTTTAACCACCAGCCACCTCACCTTTATTTGATTTCCTCTTGCCCTGTGATTGATACTATAGAAACTTTGGAGCAGAAGTGCTGGGTTCAAATCCTGACTTTGTCACAACTAGCTGTGTGACCCAGAGCAAGTCACTTAGCATCACTATGTCTCTAAATCCCCTTCTATAATTAGTTTCTACCTCTTGGGATTGTTGTGATAATTTATTGAGTTAGTTCATGTAAAATATTTAGAACAGTACAGATTACGTAATAAAAAGTCAGTCATACCTAGCTTCTGTTATGTGTGTGGTTTGGTATTGTAGTTATTGTATGGCTCTCTGGGCACATAGGAAAAGTTCAAGAATTATTTATGAACTTGACTTTATAAATATGCTATGAGATGAACCTTAAATATGTGCCTCTATATATAAGCTCTAAACTTTATCTTCTTCAAAAAGGATATACTAGTTTACATTTTCACTATTTTATAAATAAGGAGGAAATAAATGATATTTTAAATATAAAGTATACTTAAATACAGTAAATAATAAGTATTGCATACTTATTATATAATAGACATTTATGTTCTCACAGAAAACCTATGAGTGGGTATAATTAGTACCCTACTTTGCATATGAAAAAACTGAAGTATCAAGAAGTAAAATAGGGGAAGCTGGGATGGCTCAGTGGGTTAAGCGCTCATTTTGCAGCCCCGGGGATCGGATCAAGGATCAAATTCCGGCCCCGGCTGGTGCAGACCCATATGCTGAACTGGGGAGTGCCCCCAGTTCAGTTCTTACCTGGGCAAGACCCTGGCCCAGTTCCTGCCCTGTGCAGCCCCGTGCCCACCTGTGGAATGAAACTATGTCAAAATGAATGATGTGCAACTATGGAGACTGCTCTGGGCCCTCCCCCTTCTCTCTGTCTCTGTATCTCTCTCTCTGTCAAAAGCAATAAAAAATAAATCTTAAAAAAAAAAAAAAAAAAAAGAAGAAGTAAAATAACTTATCCAAAGTAATTGAGATAGAAACTAGAAGAGCTGGGGCTTAAACTTATGTTTTTTGGGCTAGAGAGCTCATACTTCCTTACCTTCTAGTATACATTCAATATTCAAAGCCTCTTGGTTTAAATCAGGGTTGTTCAACCTTTTGGCTTCTCTGGGCAACATTAGAAGAAGAACTGTCTTGGGCCCCACATAAAATACACTAACACTAAAAATAGCTGATGATCTAAAAAAAGAAATCACAAAAAATATCTCACGAGGTTTAACAAAGTTTATGAATTTGTGTTGGGCCACATTCAAAGCTGCCTTGGCTACATGTCGTTCACAGGCCACACATTGGACAAGCTTGATCTAAATGCAGCCTGAACAGAAGTCTTGAGCTTTGCTTATATGTGTGGAAGTGTCATAAGTGGAGACGGCTTTACAAGTAGAAAACAACTATATGATCAAGTTGGCAAAATATAAATGAACTTGGTATGTGTGGGAGAACATGCCTAAAGCTACAGAGACGACATGAATATAAATAAGACTTCTCTTCTTTACCATTCTTAACAATATCACTGTCTGTTCAGTCAGCCCAGCTAAGAATCTGGGATGCCCTTTGGGAATTTCTCTCATGTTCATCTTCCAAATTACTAGTTAAATCCCACTGATTTAACTTACGTACGTCCTTTCTAGCCTTTCCAACTGTCACTTCTTAACTCAAGCCTTCTTTGCTTCTTGCTTGGGTTGCAAAAGCCTTGTTTCTACTTCCTTGGGTCTGTGTTGGCTTCATAGTGCAATTTTATGAGAAAAGTTTCTAAAAGTCAAATTCCGTTTACCACTGTCCTTATTAGAGGCTTCTGTTACATAAATGACGACTTGTGTTGGTTTGAAGGTCTTGTTGACCTGGTGAATGCTTACTCAATGCTTATGCAAAAGAGAAATGACTATGACTCAGTGGGAGGCTTGCTTTCAGGCTTATGTCCGGTGTTCACGGCTTCCTTTTGCCTCTTTTGTACACTGTACAGCCTAAATTTGTAATTTCCAATTGTTTTTTGCATAGTGACCTTTCCTATTTTACTGAAAGTTGTACAAGGTAGCAGCTACCATCGATTCTCCAGAGCAATGCCTGGCATGAAATTGGTGTTCAATAATTGTTCATTGAATTAATGACATAACTGATGAACAAAGCCAGAAAAGTGATAAAAGGGTCAGATGTTAGTAGACTTTGAAAACCAGTCAGAGGAGATTGAAGATGTTTCTTTTTGAAAGGCAGTGATGTGTGCAAACTGTTTTAGGAAAACTAGTCACATAGGAGCCCTCAAATAGATTTTTTCTCATCTTTAGACCTCTGCTTATGTTGTTTTCCTTCCCTCAGTTGCCATCCCTCCGCATTTCTGCCCATTCTGTCCAATGTAGCTCCTTCATTGTGGAGAGTATTTTCAAAGCTCACTGAAAACCCAACAGGATTTTATTAAAAAAGTGAATTATTATTTGAGTCTGCCATATTTTTGTTAGCCTGTTCTGTCTGGAAGAGGGAAATCTTCCTAAAAAGTCCTACCTACTAACAAAATGACTCTCGTACTACCTAGCAGCCAGTTTGGCTATTTGGGAATTCAAAAGGGGTTTAATAAAAGAAAATTTTAATTAAAATTGGAGAAAGTTATGGTATAAATAAACAATAATTTTTCAGGGAGCAAATCAGAGTGTTGGAATTGACTGAATCCCAAAGTATGCAAGCATGTATTCTCTTACACTTTCATTTATTATATGTGAAATTATATATAACATACACACACACAGAGAAGTGTACTGATATTTAACAACCAGTTCTTCTCACAAAAAATGAGAGGGCCCCTGAGTTGTCATATTTGCTGATTTTTGCAGTGTAAGTACTTTCATCATGACCAACTTTAAGCAACTACTGTGACGTCATTGACCACAGAATTGGGAAGGGAAGCTGACATTCTGGTGTTGAACAGTCTGTATTCTTTGGCTGTAACACACAACTGCGTGTGCACACTTTTGAGAGGCTGCTATATGCCAAACTCAGTGCCGAGGACAATGAAGATACAAAGCCCTACTCTGAAGGATGCTAGTGGTAGTAGAAAGATGGGCATGATAATAATTATGATGCATAAGAATTACTAAACCAGATGTATATGCAAAGCACTGTGAAAGCATAAGTAGAACACCTGACATGCATACTTATTGCTAGGCATACAGCTATATAAATCTGCCTGAGAAATTCAGGAAAGGCTTGGTGGGGTGCATGGGAGCTTCAATTCATCTGAGGCTTGGAAGATAATTGGGAGTTTGCCAGATGAAAGGCATTTGAGCTGAGAGAACATAGGAAGTTCAGAGACCTACAAATAATTTGGAATCAGTGGAGCACAAAGTGTACATTAGGAGTGCCACAAGAGATGATGCTGAAAACATAAGAAAGAGCCAGGACGTTAGTTGTTACCCTGAGACGTTTAAACACTAGGCCTCAGGGAGCTATAGAAATCATTTTGATAACTCATCTCTGTGTTAAAGAAATCTCTTAGTGAGTGATGTGCACAACGATTGGAAGGGGGAGAAGGGGAGTCAGAGAGGCTGGTGAGGTGTGTATTGAAGAACAGCAGGTGAGAAATGGTGGGCTTAGGACAACGATAGTATGATGGAGTAGGCCACACATGAGTCACGAGCTAGGACTTGGCTACTTCTTACACTGGCAGGTGGGTAGGACAGAAAGGCACTGAGAGGGCCGGCTAAATTTCCAACTTGAGAAGCAAAAATAAGGAGGAGAGAATGAAATAGAGGTTTATGAAGGAAAATAACACACCGGAATTGATGTACTTACACGAGGCTCCAAAAATCTTTTCAGTGTGAGTCAGGAGATGTCTTTGCTAGAGTTGTATACTGGAGACTCATAGGGGGTATTTGTTTCCATGGGGATGGAGAAAAGTAGGTAGAATGACAAAGGGCAGAGTTGTGAAGGAGACACAGGAGTTCGATGTAGCAGAACGCAGTCTGATTAAGGCTTCTCTCACTAGACTCTTCCCTTCTGTGTCTACCTGTCTTCCTTCCTTTTCTCCCTGTCTCCACATTGCTGCTTTTAGACATTCTGCTCATCTTTACAGGCCCAGCTCAATACCATGGACTCCATAAAACCTTCCTTCATTCCCTATTTTTCTTTTCCTTCACTGATGCACATCCTGTGTTGTAAAACATAAAGCTCTTCTCAGGATTAGTTGTGTATACAGCTAACAGTGAGCTTCTTGAAGGTGAAGAGTTTGTTATATTTCCTTATAGTTTCCACTCCTAGGCCAGTGCTGAGTGCCTTTTGAACTGTGAGTGAATGTTTAATTAAATTGAGGATGACAATTGAATATAAAATGACCTACTGCAAAATTTTGCTTCATGTTGCTCTTGCTCTAGCTTTATCCCTTTCACTCTTCCTCCAACTGATTAAAAATAAATAAAATGAAATGAAAGAAAGAAAGAATGAAAGAAAGAAAGAAGGGAAGAAAGAAAGAAAGAAAGAAAGAAAGAAAGAAAGAAAGAAAGAAAGAAAGAAAGAAAAAGGAACTCTAGAACATAGACATAGCCCAGCCTTCATCTGTTTGCTACTTGGGATTTCTGTTTGTAGTTTGAAGAATTCACAAGAAGCTATATAAAGAAATACAAAGTACTTTGTCATTGCCAAGGTTAGCTGAATTTAAGGTGTTATTTGTGTGGCCAAATTAAGAATTCTCAAGAAGTGCGGCTTTTCTTTTTTAGCAGGCATTTAGGAAAATTAATTTTTCTCTGCTGTTGAAATTATGGCTGAAAGCTGCAAGTATAAAATTGGGAACAAACAATGTATGTTCATCTAACCACTTTGACTTACCGGTAGTCAATTTATGTGATATGTATAGTTTTTTCTTATATAGGATGTGAATCAGAAAACGGAAAGCTATTTTTTAATAATAAACATAAGATGACACACTAAGGTATCTGTGTGCTAAGTGGCAAAAATGGCATTTTTTTTCTAGGTTAGAGATCTTTATCCTGCGAAGGATATAGTTGAACCCAGAAAAATGGAACAAATAAAACAATTAGATAAGAAAGATGGGCCCATGAGAACACTATACAAACAGCTTTAGTAAACTCAAGACACCTCTAAATGCTGAAGAGTTTAGTATCACTAATTTGCCGTGTCACATTGATCATTGATTAAGATTGATTAAGCTACCTATATACTTAAGGGACATTATGCTCCCAAATATCAACTGTATAGACTGACATTGCACTCCATGCCTCCTTTTCTTTGTGTCTTATAGATTTTACCTTGTTCAAGATTTCCTTTTCAAAAAACAAATAGCACTGGAGACAGGAGTTGGAGAGAAGTGGGGAGAAGAGGGAAGACGCATTGAAGCCCTTTCGCTATCCCTGTGTTCGCGTTCTCTGGGTGCACGTCATACTATAGGAAACTGCTTAAGAAGAGACAGGAGTTGCCTACAGCTGGAGATCACATGAAGGACAGGCCTAAGGGGAGGGTGGCTAATGGGACAGGTGTGCGGAGAGCAAAGATAAATTTTGTCTGATGCATCGCTTTTAAATTGAACAACACCTCTGTGAATAATTGTTATTCCCATTTTAGTGATGAGAAAATTGAGGCAGGGAGAAACTGACTCACCATCTTACGCATTTTCTTTTACTCTTGCTATTTTCCTTGATCTCAGGATTTTGTGTAAAAGCAGGACATAAAATTGTACAAACTGTAATTATATCAAATATCAAGTGAAAACATAAGAAAAAGAATATAACTACTGCAAAGATTTTTAAGAATTAGGGTAAAAAATGCTTTTTTTTCTTACTTCTAGTTTTCTGTATTTTTCATAATACACTTGATTGCTTTTATATTGTTATCAGCCATAATGATAGCAACACTAACACAGAGCACATATTGCCATAAAAAGGAAAGCTGCTTTTGTTTCTTGGGCTGCCAATATTCTTCTACTAAGGTAGAAGGCTTTTAGGAAATGTATAGAGACAAAAGACGGGTTGGTATTCTAAAGGCTTAGTTAGTCAAATAAAATGAATAATAAAAAAATTTCTCATAAACTCTTGGAGTTTCTATTTGGACTGCATTATGCAATTCTCCTACCAGTTACACTGTAAGAAAAGAAAAATACATTAGAGTGACTCGACTGAAAATAAAACTGTTAGCCTGATCTATAAAATATTCTACATAGCCCAGTATACTGTGCCTCCAAAATGCCAGAAGTTCAAATCAACTTCTTTGAAATATATAGTCAATAATAGAGATATTTTATCTAGCCAGTGCTGAACACCTGAATTGACTGAGCCAAGGGAATTTTCTGGCATTGTGCAGATACAGCTAAAAGGTGACACACTGATCATTTCAACTCTGTCTTCTCAATATCAAAACAACCAATCATAAAGCAAAAGATTTAGTCAATCACAGAATTCTTTTGTCTACTCAATCCCAAGCCATTAGTCGGAGTAATTGACTTTATTGAATTTACTAGGTATTTAGTTCATTTCCTAAAATATCATTAAATCTCTGAATAATGGGAGGAAAAATATTCTGGCCTGGATTTTCTGCATAGAGAATAAAAGCTAAAAACAAACAAAAAACATTTGTGCCTTCTTAGGACTGCATGGAAGTGCTCTTTTATTTCCTTTTTAAATGTAGTGGGTTGGTTTTTTTTAGGTTATGCACAATTAACTTTAATAACTTGGTTAGAAAGACCTGGCCCAGACAGAATATTTATTAAAGTGTAAATTAAGCTTGCCTGAAAGATAAAAAGAAAAAAAATCAGAGAAAACGTTAAAATAAAAGTTCATGGGTTATAGGAGGTAAAGATTTTCATCTTTCAAAGATTTAAGAAAAGAACAATTTCAGAAGAGGAAAATCCCAGACCAAGAGTCATGATTTTGGACCAGACTGACTCTCCTTCATGGCTCCCATTCCTCAGGGCACCTCCGTCGTTTCAGACTCAGAGCCCTGGTGACGCAGTGAATTGTTCTCTCTGTGTCCTTCGCAGCCAATACGTTCCCATCTCACCCTTTCTCTCTTTGAAACATTTTTCCAGTTCACATCCTACTTTAAATGTTCCTGATAGACAATCTTATGACCTCATGTCTGAATCACTGTCACCAGCTTCCCAAGTAGTCTATCTGCCACCAGTCCCTCATCACTCTCCAAATCTGCCTTGTTCACAGCTGTCAGATTATCAGGTTATCATCCTCAAACACTAGTTGACTCACTGTGGCTACCTGCTTCCCACTCACATTCTTTGTTGCTTCTGCACTAAGTTCAAACTCTTTCCTCCGCCTGATAGTGGGCATCCTCCACAGCTTTCTCTTCTCTCTCTCTCTCTCTCTCACACACACACACACACACACACACACACACACACACACACACACACACACTTCTATCAATCCAATCTTACTCTTTACTACTCCTCCAAATACATCATTCATTTTGGTCAACCAAGTCACGCCAACCAATAAAAATCCCACCCTTGCACCTTCTCTAAACCCATGCCATTCTCATCTCAGCCACATCCTTTCTGTGTGGAGTGCTGTCCTTCCTGCCTTTTACTTTCCAAATGATCCCCATCTTTCTAGAGCCTTCTCAAATGCCACCTCTTCCAGGAAGTCTTCTCTGATCCCTCCAGCTCCATAATTTCTTTTCTTTTCTCTTAACTCCCATCCTATCTATAATCAAGATGGAACCACATGGCATGGTACTTAAATGTATTCTATTGATTTATGTGCTATCCCACGTTTCTCAAGGAGAGTGTTATTGTCATTAGGAACAGGGCACTGCATGGCACAGGACTGTCTTGCACGTTTCAGAACATTTGGCATCCCTGGCTCCTGATGCTAACTGACAGTAGCATTATTATGACACCTGAAATGCTGTGAATGAATTTCAAATGCCCTAAATATTAAGACATTTCTGAGGGACGTTACTACACACCCGTTCAACAAACTATCTTTGTTTCAATGGCAAATGTCTATTTCTGAGAGTAAATCTGTATTTCCCTTATTGTTGCCAATATATTAAAAACACCAGGAAGGAGGCTAATGAACACTCGGGTGTTAATCACCCGAGTGTTAATCCATTTTAGGTGTTTCTCATAAGCTCAAACCCTTGTAACAACACTGGGTGTTGCTACTTATCCTCATTTTATCAATGAGGAAACAGACTCAGAGAGTTCTGCTTATCTGAGATCATGCAGGTTGATTACTACTCTAAGCTTGGGATTGTTTGGAGCCAGTTTTTTGGCTTTTTCGTTTACCACACAGCTTCTATAAAGACAGCCTCTCTGTAAGAGCTTTGAAATGAGTGTGAACATGTAACACAATTAGCAATTTAAAGCACATTATTAATGCTAATAGGCCTAATGGCTACAATTGAAAGGAAGGACATTAGATCAGATAAACAATGTTTTAGAATTTGTAACAAGAATATAAATTAGAATCTAATGAATAAGTTTACTTACTGACCTTCTTGCTGCAGACATTAACCCATGTTTGATATCTAATTGAGATGTATATATTCTTTATTCTCTTATTGTATTTGTTAATGTTTATCTTGGCAGATGGTCAATAGTTCTCTCTAAATTCCCCTTAATCAAATTTTGGGTAATAGATGGGCACAAATGTCTTACATCAGGTAGCACTGCTAGACCCAAAGAAATAGAAATCTAAGAGCTGGCAACAGTTGCTCAAATCTATCATCTAGGTATCATTACTAATAAATGTTATATAAATCAAGTATCACAATATTGCTTAAAATGCTCTGAATATTTCTTTTCAATTCAAGTTCATAGTTACTCACTTTATATATATCTAAAACACATACATCTATTAGGAGCTTATTTCATTTATACCCAAATGTCCAATTACAATTCTTCACATATCTGCTAATCTATTAATAGAGTTTAAGAAGTGATAGCATGGATGATCCATATGCATACTTTCAAAGGTATATTCAGTCTCACAGACAATAGTTTAGTGGTTACCAGAGGGGAAAGGGGAAGAGGGTAGGGGAAGAGGGAGGGGCATCGAATATATGGTGACGGAAGGAGAACTGACTCTGGGTGGTGAGCACACAACGCAACACATAGAGGATGTAATGCAGAATTGTACACTTGGAACTTGTTTTACTAAACAGTGTCACGCCAATAAACTTAATTTAAAAAAAAGGTATACTCAGTTTTTATCCATGCACACAGAAAGAAATGTATTCTGTACACACACACACACACACACACACACACACACACACACACACACACACTCAACCTATTTAAAAGAGCCAGTACTGTTGATTTCAAGTTTTCTTTTTTAGCTATGAGAATAAATGTTTGCAATGTGTCTATTCTGTTTAGCAAAGAAGGATAAGGGACTGAAAGCTAAGCTCCTAAGTGACTTAAAACAATTGTGTACCTATGGATACATGTGTATATGATATAAAATTATTTTATTCTTATGTTGTCTTATAAACCATATCTACTGTTAAAAATTTGCACTTCATTCACTAGTTAAACCACAATTCAACTGTGACCACATGGGCATTCAGGTGATCTGAAGGTATAAAGGAATTTTCAGTTATGCTTAGAAGGAAAAATGGACATTTCAAAAAAATGCAATCATTTTTTGTAACAGGCTGAGCTTGATGTTAACCTTGTTAGTAGAGCATTTTCTGAGCAAGGGGAATTTTCAGCTCTGCATACTGGGACACTTTGTAGGGAGCTGGGGGAGAGGGTGATGGAATCTTTCTTCACAGAGACTAAAAACAGAAGTCTGGGACCCCCAACGCCCAACCCCTCAATTATGTGTCTCAGTGGTGAGAAACTATAGAACGGTAAGAAAAATTTCGTGATTGCTTCAACTCATCCCTTCTCAAACTATCTTGTCAAATCTTTGGTCATGCAGCAGAATTCTTAAAGATATCCAGCTGCTCCCTACAGGAGCCAGAAACAGTCTACATATTCTAATAAAAATTCCCAGAGAGGCACAAACATTTTAAGGTGGAGGTCTAGGGTATCTGTTTGTATTTCTCTGTATTTTAATAGCACCTGGTCTGGCACCCTGCTGATGTGTTATTCACATTCCCCCAGCTATTTTTAGATCTTCAGTTGCTTTAGAGATGGATTTCACATGTAAAGCAGGAGCTTACCCTGAAGTGTTTGCCTGACTGTATTTTGGTTTTGCTATCTGCTAAGTAGGGCAAAGTTGATCCTATCTCCCAGGAACTCTGTCCCACACTTCCTCTGTGGACCTGCACACTCAGATCTGCTTACCTGCTTCCTTGAAGAGACTGTGCTATTGAAACATCTATTAGAGGTCTTGGAATTCGAATTCTTGTTCTGATGGGTTGAGTCGTTTTTCCATACTGTAGAGTTTTCTTTGGGATCTGAAGGAATGGGATTTAAGAAGAGGATCCTAGCTATGAATCCATAGAGGACAGTGGCCAGGATCATGGGCACAACATAAAAGACAGCCAAGTCCATTAGGTAAATAGGTGAGTAGTAATTTCTGGAGATCTTGTAGCCACAGGACACCACGATGGCATCTTTGTAGTTGCTAATATTGAGATCCAGCAGGAAGAACCAGAGCATACAGTAAATGGAGGTAAAAGCCCAGACAAAGATGATGATCTTTTTGGCTCTGGAAAATGTGCAGAGAAACTGGGCTTTGATGGGGTGACAGATAGCTATATACCTCTCAATGGTAAAGGCTGTGATTGAACAAGAGGAAGCGTTAATGCCCAAGTACTGGAGGTAAGTAATGCAGAGGCAGCCAACATAGCCGTAGACCCAGGAGCCGTAAATGCAGTCCGTGATGTTGGGTAGGCCCGCAGCTACCAGGACCATGAGATCGGCTACTGCCAGACTCACCAGGTAGCAGTTTGTGGGTGTCCTCATGTGCTTGGTTCTCATGACCACCAAGACCACCATGATATTGCCCACGATGCCCAGACCACAGATAATGAGCACCAGGAGGATGGTGACCACTTGGTATTCCAGGGCCACCACTGCTCGCGGCTGAAGCTGCGTTTGGTTCATTTCACTTACTGTCTCGTTTTCCATCTTTCGTGGCTTGAAGGTTCTCTGAAATACTTCTCAAAACATCCTCTCTCCAGTGCCCTGCCTTTATCACAGTGCCTGTCGCCCTGCAAAGAGTACAGTCCATAGTCATTCACAGTGTCACCAATTCAGCTCAAGTCACAGTTACTGCTGGGTATCTCTCACTTCTCCTTTCACCTCCCATTTTCCCCAAGAATAGGGCTCATGTGTACTTCTGAAAACTCCTTTTATAGCAACTCTCGTATAGGACGGAGTAACTGTTTTGAGCAGCATACAGTAAGAAGGACCAGTGTGAAAAACAGAAAAAAAGCAAAAAAAAAAAGCTCCCTGTTTTGAAAGAATGCCCAATGGGTAAAACTAAACAGCATCTGCTGACTGAAAAATCAATACAAAGAAGCCCCTCAGATGCTTGGGGACAAGTAGAAAGAAGGGAAAAGTGCTTTATGATCAAGCCTGGTAGGAAATCAGGATTTGCCTCCTGTGCTCTTAAAAGGGGGAGATCCCTCTGCTACGAAACAGCCGGCCTTTGAGCCTCTAGCTCTGGCTGCCCCCTGCCCGACCTGCCCAACAGAGATCAGTCTCTGCTCTTACCTTTTCTTCTGTCGAGCTGCTGCTGTTCCGGGTGGCTGAAGCAAAGCTAAGCCCAAGTTGCCAAGCCTGCAGGAAATCTCATCTACTTTGTTTGACAGGGAGCTCACTGTGCTCAGTCTTCAGAACTGCAGTTCCTCTCAACCCTCACAACCCTTTTCGGCTGAGGACAGACCCTAGAGCTGCAGCCGAAGCAGCAGTAGCAGTGAGGCTGTCAAATCATAGATCGTCCTCTAATGAGAACACACGCTCCCTCCCTCCCTCCCTCCCTCCCTCTCTCTCTCTCTCATTCACATACACTTACGCTCACCAATGCCAGTCAGTCCTCACTGACTCTTAATCTGCCCCCCTTGGAGCATTTACTTGTATATATGCGGATGGTACAGTCCTCAATCTGAAAGACAGACAGCACACATGTGGTGGTCCAGAAGCAGGTGGTTTTTAGAGTTGCTTATGGTCTAAGTTCTGACGGGAACTTCCGTGCCTGAGCAACCCTGAAATGCATCTACCCTCCCTGTGTGATAGGACTGTGGGAACTGCACGCCCTTCTCAATTCAGACAAACACCTTGAAGCTTGAAATATCTGTCTGAGCTGAAATCAACTTCTTTCCTTACTCCAGAAACCCTTTGACTATTTCTCCAGTAAACCAGTAAAATTGTCTCCTTCCCCTCATTATGTACTTGTAAAATGAGTTAAATTGATTTTAAACCATTTCAAACTGCAATCTTCAGAGGCTTATAAGGTTATTAAAAATAAACTATTTGAGCTGAAAACATTAATTTAAAGCTGCCTATGGTCTAAGCTTGTTTTTCTGCTTCTGTATCTCTTAATAGGATTTCTCTAAATGCTCTGAGTAGCTCTCGCCTCTTCACCCACCCTCTGGACATCCAATCACATGTACCATTCAGCAATGTTTTCTGTCAACTTATGTCTTGATGAAAACTCAGCCAGTGGGAATCCAGGCCATTGCCAGTCTTGCACCACACCTCTGAAATGAAACTTTATAGACTCGTCTTTTTTTTAAAGAAAAGTACATTTCACCTTGATTTTTATGTGTCTAAAGTGCCTGTGGGCCAATCTTTAAAATATTTTATGGAAATTCAGAAAAGGTGTTTCCCTTCTCCAGGCACCAACTGAATACACCAAATCTTAATGCTGATCCACTTTTATTTTATTAACGGACTATAAAAAGCAGTTCTTACCTGAATTCTTTATATGGTGAATGGGTTGATTCTCTGTCTTAAGAAATTTAGAAGATGTCAAAGAATAGATGTTTAGTAGACAGGACCACAGGAGTATCAAAACCATGGATAGTATCAAGACTGCTGGGAAGCAATGAGAGGAAGGTGAAGCTCTGGATCATGTTGAGTAAATTCCACCCTCTGAACCACCAGGAGCTCATTTTAAATCTACTTCTCCTTCCCAATTATCTGTAATTACAAATTAATGACTCACAACCCAGATTCAGCTTTCACACAAGCATTGTTTAGTGTGCACAATGTAAGCTCAGGTGTGATTTAAAATAATTTGATTATTGTCTATCTTTCAAAATTGAGAATTTGTATACTAAATGTGAATTTCTGCCTCTTGTAAAAATGAGAAAAATTTGGCCATCATGTGTGCATATTCCCACATAGAACTTGTCAACTGAAGCTGAGAAGTGGTGGTCTGTAGCAGTTTATGGGAGTCCTTTATACAGGATGTGACCTCTCCTATTTGCCTCACTGTATACTTCGTCCTTCGTCTCTGTCACACATGTTAGCTTTACTCAGTTCTTACACATGTAACCAGCTGGTCTCTGTAGCCATTTGAGTCTTGACCCCTCTATCATGGACAACTTCCAGAGAGAGAGACATTGGAGAGTACAAGCTAAATGCAAATGCTTTTGTCCCGAATAGAATTCCAGCCCACATTCTAGTTTGTTCTTCCAACTGATTTAGTAGACTGGACCACGGATGTCCCCTTTCCTTCTCTCCCTGGACTATAGAAACCATTTTACTCTGAATACCTTGTGTCCTGACTAGACCTCTGCATTTTAGATTAAAAATGTTGTCTAACATGAAGACATTGCCTTCCCTAGTCCATCCCAATTCTATCACCTTCAACCAGAAATGCATGTTGAAAAGTTATACTTCGTAAAACATAGCTTCTCCTCTCATTTTCTACAGGATTATAGTCAGCTTTCAGGTCTCCACCAAAAACCCTTACTTCCAGTCTTATATGTGGGTAGTAAAGATGAGGGGAGAGAACGTCTATAATGGTCTCTCATCTGACGATTTCTCCTCTGCTCCAAATCATTGTTTATCGTGTTCTTCAACATTTCTGTGCAAGGTCACCCTTACAAGGCCCCATTTTCTGTCTCTATCCACTCTTTTAGCACATAATTATTAAACTCATACTATGCACCAGGCACCTAGTATCTAAAATTCTGTTTTTACCTTCAAATAGACCATGATCTATCAGGAGAAGTAGACCTATAAACAGTTACAGGAAGATACGCATTAAAAATATAGGTTGAGAGGGTTTAGATTGTGAAGAAGTCATTTATGGGTGGTGGGGGCCCTAGACGGAGGGACTACAGTGGGTTGAAGAGGCAAAGTGACATCTGAGAACAGTCTCAAAGAAAAGTACAAGCTTCCTTTTGACAGCTGAGAAAATGAAGGTTTTTCTGACTGGAGGTGATAGGCTATGTAAGGCCCAGCTGTGTAGAATGACAAAGATTTTGGAGGGGAGAAAATAGTTTGAGTTGGCGATGAGGCAGCCAATGGTGACAACAAAACAGATTTTCTATTAAAGAGCCCTCCCCTCTGCTAACTGTAATTTTATAGGGTGGGTTTTTTATTTGTAAACACCAATGAATTAATATCTAATACATGCTCCTTATGTGTAAAGAAATGCACGAAAGTAGGGTAGACTTAGAATAAACCATATATTGGTTTGACGTTGTTGTTTTTTATTTCCTTCTCATAGTCATTTCTTAAATTCTCACCAACTGTGGCTTTTACATCTTTTGAGTACCTCTGGCTAGAGACAAATGCATCCTTTGAAGATAGTCCACTGGCTTTTGTTTTGAAAACAAGCTGGTAAGTTGTGGCTACAGCATTGTAGATGGCAAACCCAATACTTACTTTCATGCCCATTTTAGTCTCAGCCTGTTTCTTTGGCCTTATGCCTTTAGCTAGGCCTTCTCATGCATGCGCCACTGGTCTAGCATCAATGCAAATGAGCATCGGACTTCACAGGCTCCTCTATAAGAATGTCTTTGGCCTCAGACTTGCCCCTTGAACTTGGGCAAAGATTTAGCACTTCTGCTTCCCACACTGGCATTCCATATCAGATGCATTGCTCTCGGTATCTGCTTTTTCTTTTCCTGCTACCTCAGGCAGCCATCTCTGTCCCTGGGACACAGTGGATGTCATGACGTTATTCCTGCTGGGCCAACCTACCTCTATACAAGAGGAATTCAAGAAAGCCCTACCCTTGTCTCTGAAGGTAGCAAGAGGTAGTAGGTAGCCCTTCCTGGGTTGTCACGAACACATTAGTGGAGAGATGATTATTTAAACTATCAGCACTTCTCACTCAAACTTGAACATGCATCTGAATCTCCTGGAGACCTTGTTAAACCTAGACACCTGCCTTTATCCCAAATTGCTGTTTTAGTTGCTCTAGGAAGGGATCTGAGTATGCGCATTTCTCATAAACTTCCTGGTGATGTTGTTCATCTGTGAACCACACTTTGAGTAACACTGTGTGTAACTCTGTGGTCTAGCTCAGTGGGTCTGACGTGGAGGTGGGGAGGAATGATGAATCCAAGCCACCTAGAGCGAGTTGAGTAGTTGACAAAAACATACATACCGGCCCGGCCCTCCTACATATTTCTGGTATAGGTGTGTTTTTTAGGTTTGAAATGAGAAAGAGGTTGGGACTCTGGACAAAATGTTCTTCTCACTGTCTGTCTTGCACTGCCCTAACCAGAGCTGGTGAGAGATTGCTAGAAAAGAGGATGTCTATATGCTCAGTACAGTCAAGCACCACTAGGGTCATAGATGGTGTAGAACATCCATTTGGGCCGTAGTTCACAAGACCCAGAGTGGGGTGAGGAGAGGGCAAAATGTAAGAGAATGATAGAAACCTCAGTAATTAATGTATTTAATATTTTAGTGCATTGAAAAAATTAAAGTTAATGCAAAAAGAGACTTTGATGAATAAAATATCAAAAATGTAAAGACAGGATCAATATTATGAATTTTCCCTTGCCCCTTAGGTTGCAAGTGCAATTTAGATATTTTGTTTCTTAAGGATTATTTGGCATTCATTTTGATTTTTAAACCTATTGCATTACAGTTCTATCTTGATTTCTGGGTGTTTTGAAGCTTTTTTAAAATTTGCACCCTCACTTGCCTCACCCTAATCCCTGCTTTTCCATCCCTGGTTGAACTTCAGAATCATCTGGGAAGTTTTAAAAAATACTGATACTTGGGTTTCTCTCCCAGACAGTCTTATTTAATTAGTCATGGAGGTAAGCCTAAGCTTTGGTATGTACACTAATTGTCACAATCCACTGAGCGTCACCAACAAATGCTACTCTCTGGAGATGAGGGATTGGGGGTATATGAGGCTCCTCACTGCAGGATGGCCAGGGAGGTGAAATAAATTGGATACAAGTCACCTGCCAAGATTCAGAAAGGGGACATCAGAAAACTTTGGGAACAGAAAACTGGCACAAGACTGTGGTTCCTGAGAGAAACTGTATAACTAGGCAGGTTTCTAGGTTTAGAAGTGCTGAATGTGATGCAGCCTATCAATTTAAGATTCAGACACCGAAACTGCGACAAAGTCTTGGTCACTGGAATGGGGCTATAAAGTCTGGGCCCTGGAAGTAGAAAACAAAGGAATTTATGCTGAGTCACCTAGATACTGAACTAAGGAGTCTTCAGTCTCCTCTGTTTCAGGTGTAACTTTCTCACAGAGTCTGGGGTGGAAGAAGACATTTGGCAAACTTTATAGACACTACTGTCAAAATCCATTTTTGTTGAAATTTAAGTATTAGCTACAGAAAATTGTTGGCTGTTGGTCAACAAAAGAAAATACTTTATGTAATGGGATTATGAAGTTGGGTTAGTGCTGATTGGAAAAGACATGAAATCTTGTTTGCTCTGAAAGGTAGAATATACTGATCATAATTCGCATGTTTTGAACATAAGCTTCCCTTCCCTCCTCTTTGTCTTATATATACTTTTATATTTCTTAGTGTCCATGTTTGTAGAGAAAATAGAATCTTGGATTTAAAAACAAAACACAGTAGAACTCTATCTAAAAGTGTTTTTAAATGCACGCATATGGCACAGAGTAAAATACTTGGCCTCTTTCACTGCATCTTGTTCAAGCCTTCTGTGTACTTGTATATAGACGTGCTAATCATTAGATGAATTCTGCTTGCTGCTTCAGTTTTTACAAAAACAGCCCGTTGCCAGAAGGTGCCTCTCTAGAGGAGATGGTGGAAATATGCACACAGATAATGCTGTTCATCAAAAATTTCCAGGAGCCTCGAGACCTAACTCCAACCAGCTGAGGTCAGGAACAGAGGTTTAGAGATTTCTCCATCTTCCTAGGACCTGTCTGGTATCCAGATGACTGTAGTTGTCAATCACCTGTTGCCCCTCCCATTTTTCCTTCCCTAAGCCTAAACTCTGTACTTTCTAAAGACAGATTTGAGAAACTACTAGTGCTTCCATCCCCTGGGTTGGCGCTTTCTCAACCAATAAACCTTTTTTTGTTCCAAACTATGACCATGTGTATGTATGTGTGTGTGTGCATGTAGGCGCACATTTGTGTTTTCTCATGCATTTAAAAAATCATTTATTTTTTCAGTTACAGTTAACATTTAATATTATTTTATATTAGTTTCAAGTGTATGGCTTAGTGTTAGATATTTATATAATTTATACAATGATCCCTTGATTAGACTAGTACCCACCTGGCACTATACATAGTTGTTGCAACATTCTTGACTACCAGAATATTCTCTATGCTGTACTTTACATCCTTGTGACTATTTTGTAACTACCAAACTATGACCTTTTGTGTTTTGGCCTTTCGAGGCATCAGGCACACAGACTTTGGTAACCTACACATAGATCCTTCCCCTCTGCAGTCTGTGAGTTTGTTATCTGGTCAGTGAGGCAGCTTCAGAAAGGGTTAACACTTTACAAAAGTTTCCCTAAAGCATGGCTTGAGGACATAACCTACATAAAAGGTTAAAGAGTAAGTATCTAACTAAACATCTACTTTAAACTTATGTTTATCTTTATTTATTGCACGTTTTATTGAACTCTAAACTTATTGTTTTTAATTTGTATATAATTCAAAAAAGTTACTGTTGCTATTGTTATTATAAGCTTCCATTTTGTAGCTGATAATGTTTTATTCTTTACTCTAGTTGCTAGAAATCTCAAGTCCAAATTCGTATTCTTCCAGAATAGTTGTGTAAGACTTTACCAATAAAGTGTTATTATTATTTTCTGCCTACTAGATCTATCAACTTAATATTTAACCTTCAGTTCTTCCCCTGTTCTTATTTCTTTATTGTGTCACTAGGCATATAACACTGCTTCCCAAACGTGTATATATAATTTTCTTAAAAGTCAACTATATTGAGGTACAATTTAGATAGTATAAAGGGAATTAACTTAATTATAGAGTTTATGAGTTTTAATAAATATATAAACCTTTGTAGCCACCACCACAATTCAGATACAAAAAGCATCCATCATCTTAAAATGTTTCTTGCATTCCTTCTCTTCAATTCTCTGTTCCCTGAATAATTCTGTGTGCAGGTAAATGTTCAGCTTTTTATCTCTAGATAATATTTAACTTTTGAGGAGTTTCACGTAAGTGTAATTATATAATATGTATTTTTATGTGTCCAACTTCTTTAAAGATTTATTTTTATTGTTTTTTGACAGAGAGACAGAGAGAACAGGGAGGGCCCAGAGCAGTCTCCATAGTTGACAGCATTAGTTTTCCATATAATTTCACTCCATAGGTGGGTGCAGGGTTGCACAGGGCAGGAACTGGGCCAGAAGCCTCTGGCATGGGCCCCGGCAAGAACTGAACTGGAGGCATTCCCCGGTTTATCATATGGGTCCACCTGGGCCAGAGCCGAGATTTGATTCTCAGTCTCCAAGGCTGCAAAGCAAGCACGTAACCTGCTAAGCCATTCCAGCTTCCCCTAACTTCTTTAAATCAGCATAATTTTTTTTATGTTTACCGGTATCTATTTCATTATACAAATCAGTAGTATGTTTCTTTTTATGGCTGCATAATATTCCATTATATGGCTATATCAATATACCATATTTTGTTTATCCATTCACCTGTTGGTGGCTATTTTGATAGTTTTCAGGTTTTGATTATAATGAAAAAAATTTCTATGAATATACATAAATACATGTTTGTGGAAATATTTTGTTATTTTTCTTGGATAAGAATGGCCAAATCACTTAAGAGTGACATTATTAGAATGTTTACATTTTTAAGAAACAGCCAAAATATATTCCAAAATTGTCACTTTATTTTCATGCAAATCTACATAATGGCTACATATAAAAAAAATTCAATGCAGAAACTAACCCTACATGTTATGGGTGACTTTTGCTTTATGTAGTTGTATGTCCACAAGCAGACAACAGATACAATGTAGAAAGTACAAAGAGAAGCCAGTTTGTGTACAATATAAACTGATGTATAAATGAGTGAATAATTTTTGCAAATAATTGGCTTAAAATGTAATTTATAGAATAGATGTGGTGAGTGAACAACATAATATATATCAAGCACTCAACCCAGCACTCGGCATAATAGATGTTTAGTATATTTAGTACTCTATAAACACGATGTATTTATGTTCAAAGAACTGGCATTATTCAACTTCTTAAAACACCACATTGCACCTTTAAAATATCGAAGTTATAAAATATGTCTGGCTGTACCTACTGGAGTTTTGAGTGGCTTGGCTGAGATCTATCTCTATGGAGACCTGAGTGCCATATCACTCATTCTTCTAACACTGAGTGAATGTAAAATATAACATGAAAGGTTTTCATGTCTCAGTAATTTTATTAACTAATTAACAAAACTACAAGAATTTGATCATGCACCATAATTGTGTCCACAAGAAATGGGGTGAATTGGTAAAATTGAAATTCTTACATATGTTTTTGAAGTTATAATGAGTGTGGTAGAAAATCTTGAAAAAAGGGATTTGTTTTTGTTGTTAGGTATTGTTAGCTTGAATAGTATCCTAAAGCAGAAAGGAGAGTATAGAATATAGAAGCTATGTATAATAAAAGGAAAAAATGAAGACCGTAGTTACAAATAAAATCAAATCCCGTCAATTATGAGATTGCTAGTTGCAAGTGGATATTGGGTGTTACAGAGGAGCTCATCCTAGCACCAATACACTGAAATGGCCCCATCTTCCTGAGAAACGTTTTCTGACGGTTCCATTGGTAGCCCATGTGTATGGAGGAGGTGAGTGGGGTGGGAGCTCTTTGGGGATGGTGCTGATAGAAACTGGTGGGTTTTTTGAAGGAGTTCAGCAAGATCTGCCAACATCAAAAGTATGGCATCGTAAAAGATCAAAAGCCACTTTAACATTGGAAATAATTAGAGAACAAAAGTAAATAGATAAAAAGAGACATTAATGTGGAGCAAATTTTCAGATTGTGAACTCATCCTAGTAATTTTCTCTGAGGCAAGTACATTTATAAAGTATCTTATAATTTTTCTTCAACTTTCCAGGATGCTGGGAAATCCTCTGTGAAGAACGGTGACAAACAAGTGTGGTGAATGAATTAAGAGACAACATTACAAAGTGGTTTCTCACCGTCAGTGTAAAGGTTCAATTGTCTGTCCACCTGTTCATCCATTCACGCTTGGCAAACGCATACTTATCGAGTGCCAATGATTTGACAGGCTCTGTGCCAGATGCTACAGACAGAAATGTGAATATGAAAAGCACAGAGGCGCTCCCAGCCTGGCAGGGGGGCACTTACATCAACTGCTACTCAGAATGCAGTGTGTTAGCTGCTATCATGGAGGTACGTGCACAGTTTTAAGGGTGCGCGGTGTGAGCAGTGACTAACGCTATGTGAAATGCTATGCAGTAATTTCATAAGACCAGGGAGAAAGTCAACAGGACAAAAAAAACAAGCAATGAAGAGTTGGACAAATAGCTCTTGGCCAATCAGCTGGCATATAGAAAAGGAGCCATGCATAGAAAACTCTCAGTACAGAGCAAGATATGCTTTGTCTCTCTCAGGATGAGCACTACTCCACAACCCAGGCAATGCCCGACTTTCTCATCTCTGGGCACGGAATTCTACTGCAAAGGCCCACCCATGGTCTTGACTCAGACAGACTGATCTGCCATCTCAGCTCACTCACTGTCCGTGAGGCTTGGGCAAGTCTTTTTTGCTGTTGTTATTTTTGTGTGTGTGTGTTTGTTGTCTGTTTTAATTCTTTACATTTATTTATTTATTTATTTTTGTTGTTAAATCTCTTGGGGTGACATT
>PVKE010018812.1:0-29124 GCA_004027555.1 Craseonycteris thonglongyai
TCTCTGTCTCTGTATCTCTCTCTCTCTCTCTCTGTCAAAAACAATAAAAATAAATCTTAAGAAAAAAACCAACACCAATAAAAAGAAAGCGCTCCTCCGAGATGCAAGGACTTGCACGCGGCATGCTTATTGGACAGTGTAGTCACCAAGCAGAGCTGCAGTGGGTGGAAAACACTCCTATAGCTTTCACGTCAGGAACTTGGGTTTTCTCTTCTTAATGTTGGTCTTGACACCACGTCTCATGTACTTGTGTACCTTATTCAACACTCTTGTCTTCTCCCAAGGCCTTTCTAGAACTGGTCCCACCTTCTAGTCCATGGAGACTTAGGAAATACGTTATTAGTCTTGAGAACATTTTAGAGTATTTCCTGCTTTTGTCCATGAGTCAGTGATATTGTACATGTTTTTCTTGGCTGAAGGAATCCAATGACTAAAATACTTCCTAAACTTTTCTTCTATTGCTGCCTACACCTTCTTTGCAGATTTCCTGTTCACTCATTGCTGGTATTAAGAGTTTAGGATTAAGTCCATATTATTAGTCCAAAAGATGTGTGATAAAATCTAAACACCTAGAGTGGAGAAATGGTTATATAAATTACAATATATCCACATAACGAGGACTTGGTAGCTATAAAACCAATGCTTACTTCGCAGTTTCTAAAAACCATGTAAGAGCTTATTACGAAGTCAGTTTTTTAAGTGTAAGAAGTAAATACAATGTAGTCACAATTATATACAGATCCTTTAGTATAATAGGTTGGTTTCTTTTTCTTTATACTTTCCTGCATTTTTCCAGTTTTCCACCATGAGCATGTTCATTTCTACATTAGAATGAAATATCTTTGTGGGTTTTTTTTTTCACCCAACCAAAATGAAGTGAATTGTTTTCACATTGGTTAATGAGAATAAAAGCACTTTTAATCCCAACAGTGATTAAAAAAAAAAAAGACAGGCACTCCTGTGAGAGGAACGGATATGAAATGAATGAGTTCACTCTGGACCGCTCAACCTTAACTCAGACCTTGAGCTCAGCCTGTTGGTTTGCGAAGTCGCAAGTGCGGAGGTTACTGTTGCTTTGTGGTTGACTTCATTTACCCTCAGTCACTACAGGCTTCGTTACCCCCACAGTCCCTTCATCTTTCACTGTCTCTTCCCTTTCCAGCTCCCTATTGTATTCCCATACCTCCCCAAGGCTTCAGGGAAGGAAGGGGGAAAAAAATGGGGCAGGCCAAACTTAAAGGTACAGGAAAGATTCATTTCCCCCCGTTATTTCTTCTATCATCTCCATGGGTAGGAGAGCCCTTTGGACAAGCTCTGAGACATAGAACTATTTCATGTGACTGAGCACTCAACTCCTTCAGTCAATAGAGCTTGTGACCCAATTGCGGGAGTGGAGTAGAATTTCCTTTTATTTCTTAGAGTGACTTTTTTAAAGGCACTGGAGCATGTAACTGTTTCCTTTTTTTCCTTTCTTTCAAACACTAAAAATTCACAATGATGATTAATATTACCCTGTTAATATTTTGCAAAATTGATCAAAGCCCAAGGCAGCTTTTCTGGCATAAGACTGTTGCAACATTGTATTTAATAAAGGTTTAGTGGGCAGAGGCCAAGCACATAAGGAAGTATGTATTTGGAGGCTCCCTGAAATCTCCATTAGCTCTCAAAGGACACCCAGGATATTTTTAAAAATGTATTCTGTGATGCAAACACTATTTTACCAGTGTTATTTACAATGTTGGGAGTGGGGATGCTGGGATGGCTGAGCAGGTTGAGCGCTCTGCTTGCAGCCCTGGGGTCCCATGCGGACCCATATGCTGAATTGGGGTGTGCCCCCAGTTCGGTTCTCACTGGGGCGAGCCTCCTATGTGGAAGGTCCCCCGCTCGCAGGGGCATGCTTCCCATGTGGGAGGCCCCTGGCAGGTTCCTGCCCTGTGCAGCCCGGTGCCCACCTGTGGAGGAAAAATCTATGTAGAAAAACTGATGATGTGCAACTATGGAGACTGCTCTGGGCCCTCCCCCTTGTCTCTGTCTCTGTCTGTCTGTCGGTCTGTCTGTCTCTGTCAAAAACAATAAAAAATAAATAAATCTTTAAAATGTTGGGTGGGGTGTGTGTGTGTGTCTCTTTCTAGGAAATTTTGCCTTTGCCATTTATTTCGCAACATATAATTTGTGACGTTACAACACACGTCTCCAAGTACAGTCTAGTAGGGAAGAAAAAATAAATAAATGTTTGCATACTGACAAAGAAGAACCGTAACAGATAAATGTCCAGGGTGCACCTCTTCCTGGGGCGCTGGGGGAGGCTCCCAGTGGAGAAAAGAGAGTTTCCAGGCAAGGTGGAGAAAGAAGAGACCCAGGCCAAAGGAAGATCGTGTGCAATGATCTTCAGGAAAACAAAAGCTACCCAGCTGAAGAGTGAAGAGGCAGGCGTCTGCTACATCACAGACTCGAACGCAGACTAGAGAGCCAGGTCTCCCGTGAGGACCAGCTGTGTCAAAATGACCTCCGAAAGAGCTTTGCTGGGCTGGCGCAGATGTTGTAAAATAGATTTGAAAGCCTTTAAGTGGGACGGGTCTTCTTCGCGTGCATACGGATACCGCCTCCTTGCTATATTAAACCCTGTGACCTCACATACTTAAATACCTGGCAGTGAAGGCACTTGGGATGGTCTCCGGAAACCTCTGGGAAGACAATGGAAGCCATGGAAGGACCAGGATAGACCCACGGTGTGATCAGATTTGCAACCTAGGGAGGTCATGTAGGCTGTCAAATGGGGAGAATAGAGTGTGTGACAGTTGGTGGCACGAACTGGCAGGGAAAGGTATTAGAAGATGGAACTAACAGGAGCTGGTAACTGCTCATATGTGGAAGACGAAGAAGAAGGTCTAAGAGGCTTCTAGGTTCTTGCTCCAGGACAGGGGAGGACTGGGATACCCTTCACCGAGATGCGCGCTCTGTGAAAGGAGTAGCAGGGTGGGGTGCTGAGGTTGTGAGACCCGGTGGGACATTTTCGGCAAAGTGTCCTGTGGGCTGGAGATACAGATCTTGTGGGCATTTGGCTTCACTCCCAGTCCAGATCTGAGCCAGGTTGCTGGGTTCAAGCATCTCTTTGCACTGTTTGTTCATCAGTTTCTTGGACTGTGTCCCAAGGAGAAGCTGGGTACCCAGTTCTGACTTGTTTCCACCTACTGACTTCCTGATCTGTATCCACCCTGAGGGGTGTGAAGGGGGAGGAATGTAATTGTGGTTCACCTTCTTGTGACTACTCCCTCCCAGCTCCCCCCATCAGCTCCCTGCCCCTGCTTGGTTGTGTTGTTATTGGTGGGAGGTAGCCGTGCCTGTCTGGCTACCTGAATGGCAGCCCCGGCCCAGGTTGGTGGGCTGCACGCGAGCCTGAGCTACCAGCCAGCCAGCCTCGGCCCTGAGCGTGCCAGGGGCAGCGGGCTCCCCTATCTCAGGAGGACGGGCCGACTTATCCAGAATGGGTCTCCTGGAGCCGGTGGGGCTCCGGCCGGGCTCCTGTCTGGGGTTAAAACGAATGGCAGAACCACCCTGAGAAACTTGGCAGGACCCACACAAAGGAGCTTCTCAGACCATACGCGCTCTCTCTGCCTTACGTAAAGGGGTTTGGATTCTAGATACGAACTCTAGGGAAGCCGGGATGGCTCAGTGGGTTAAGCGCTCACTTTGTAGCCCCAGGGACCGAGAATTGAATCCTGGTTCCGGCCCAAGTGGACCCACATACTGAACTGGGGAGTTTCCCCAGTTCAGTTCTCACCGGGGCGAGACCCCGGCCCAGTTCCTGCCCTGTGCAGCCTCATGCCCACCTGTGGAATGAAACTATGTGGAAAAACCAATGATGTGCAACTATGGAGACTGTTCTGGGCCCTCCCCCTTCTCTCTGTCTCTGTCTCTGTATCTTTCTCTCTCTGTCAAAAAAAAAAACACAATAAAAATAAATCTCAAAAAAAAAAAAAAGAAATGAACTCTACTTAAAGCCCTGTCTCAAAACGACCACCACATTCTAACACTGGCCTCTGAAACTATCTGGAAGATGAAACAAATGACCAGCCAGTGCGTGCGATGTGGGACCCCGCAAAGAGTGGGGCCCCAGTTCTATTTCCCCAGGGAAACAGACGGCATTGAACTCTGGGGTGGCCCCGGGAAGCTTGGGTAATCCACGCAGGGCCCTTTGAGGAAGGGGGTGGGAATATCTGGATTAAGAGCCAGAGAGGCTCACTGAAGCTCACTGGGACACATTCGTATATTTATGTTCATTTTAGTTATCACAGTGCTCACTGACAAGTTAAAAAACACCCATAATTCCACCCCCACCCCAAATTCTCCCCAAATCCTTTTCTGCATGTACGTCTGCCAACGTTGCTTTGATTATAAAACTGAGATGCTGGACATCTAGGGATTTGGTTCTTGATTTAAATTGGGGTATAATTTACGTGAAATGAGGGAAGTCAGGATGGCTCAGTGGGTTAAGCGCTCACTTTGCAGCCCCAGTGACCAAGGATCAAATCCTGGCCCCGGCCCGTGTGGACCCATATGCTGAACTGGGGAGCTTCCCCAGTTTGGTTCTCACTGGGGTGAGACCCCGGCCCAGTTCCTGCCCTGCGCAGCCCCGTGCCCACCTGTGGAATGAAACTATGTGGAAAAACTGATGATGTGCAACTATGGAGACTGTTCTGGGCCTTCCCCCTTCTCTCTGTCTCTGACTCTGTATCTCTCTCTCTCGCTGTCAAAAACATAAATAAATCTTAATTTATGTGAAATGGAACGGATAGGTGTTACGCGTACATTTTGATGAGTTTTGACAAATGTATACCCTCAGGAGCCATATTGAAGGTTATAACTTTTCAATCACTCCAGAAACATTCCCTAACCTCTTCTCAAACCAGTATCTACTCTCTCTGCCTGCCCTCCACCCTCCCAGGCAAGCACCGTTCTGATTTCTATCCCTACAGATTGGTTGTGCCTGTTCTTGAACTTCATGGAAATGCAAGCATACAGTTATAAAGAGTTTTGTATTCTGTTCTTTTTAAAAAAACAACCTACTGACATATGTGAATGATTTCCATCTCCATACTATTTAGCCACATAATTTTTAATGGAAAAACAAGAATGCTTTTTATGAACGCACTATACCATGTTTATTTATTGAACCAGCTCTTATTTTTAGGTTCCTTCCTTTCTGCTCTTCCTTCCTTCCTGGCCATGATAAACATCCCTGTTATCCGTCTCACTAGAGGTAAGTCTTTGCACAAGAGGCAACATGAAGTTACATTCCTAGAAGTGGAATTGCTGTGTCAAATAAATGAGCATTTAAAAAATGCACACTTTAAGGGATCTTGCCAAATGGCCTCCAGAAAGACTGTCTTAGTTTATTTCTTTGTATTGTCAAAACATCTCACAAGCTTGTTTTCTCACACCCCCAGCAACTCGAGAACTTCGGGAGAAAGTCTTTGATCTTAGTTAATTTCATCCTATAAACCTGATACCTCATTTTAATTTGTATTTCTTTTTTATGAATGAGATTCTCCACTTTTTCTTCCGAGGAAGACTCAATTTTGTCATTTTATGGAGTAAATAAATGGTCTTTTCTCTAAAAAATTAAATTTCCAAATGATTAATAAACTGGTTATGGAAAAAATGATCTTATTAATGGTGGGACAGTAAAATAAATAGATAAAAAAAGCTACAAGCCAAACTTTCTGTTACTTTTAGGCAATGGCTTTACAATTGATTTTGCCAATATTTTTTTATTTTCAGGAAATGCTTTTATTTTCAATTACTTTTAGAAAGGTTTGACTTCTGCTGGAGGAGACAATTAAATTCAGCCTGGGCTGACCAGGTTTTTAAAGATTTATTGTATTGTTTGAGGGGCGGTGTGTGTGTGTGAGAGAGAGAGAGAGAGAGAGAGAGAAAGGGGAGGGCCCAGAGCAGTCTCCATAGTTGTGCATCATTAGTTGTGACATGGTTTCATTCCATACAGGTGGATGCGGGGCCAAGCAGGGCAGGAACCAAATTGGGGGCCTCCACACGAGAGGTGAGAACCTTCGCTGCCATCCCTGTGGTCACTAGCTTTGCCACAATTCAGCATATGGGTTTGCATGGGCCGGGGCCCGGATTTGATCCTTGGACCTTGAGGTTGCAAGGCAAGCGCTCAACCTGTTGAGCTATATAGCAGCACCCCTCACCAGGTTTTTAAATAAAAATTAATCCACTAAATATACCTTTAAACCAGGACATACTTTTGATGTCTTAAGAATGATAATGGGAGGGCCAAATAGCCCGTGGTCAAGAAGCCACTTGCTTTTTGCTGTATTGTCCAGCAACAAAGTTAGTGAGGTCTGAAAGAAAGCCTCCCAATCTTTTGTGTCAGATTGCAGGGTTGGTTGATACTATCTTGTTAGTACATTATCATTCTCTTTCAAATTGCAATTATCACCATCATCAACAAATATATACGAAGAGGTCCATCTTGTCTAATATTGTAAGGCAGAGCATTAGTATTTTATTTGCAGCTCAGCTGAACTTATCTGTAGAATTGTGAGGGTTGATTAAACTTACCTCTAAGGTCCCCTTGGGACCCAAAGCTCTTAAGATGTAGAACATTATCATTGTTACAGCAAATGCTATTATAGTAATATTTTTATAACAGAGATTAGTAAATAAATAAATGTCCACAGAGGTGTTTAGAGCAGGGATGTCCAGTCTTGTGGCTTCCCTGGGCCACATTGGAAGAAGAAGAATTGTCTTGGGCCACACATAAAATACACTCATACCAAAGATAGCTGATGAGCTTTAAAAAAACAAATCTCATAATGTTTTAAGAAAGTTTACGAATTTGTGTTGGGCTGCATTCAAAGTCTTCCGCGGGCTACGGGCTGAACAAGCTTCATGTAGAGAGCCAGGAAGCACGTGGGCAGTAGGAGAGAAGGCGGGTTTTGTAGTTGTGGGTGTTCCTGGGTCTGAAGCCCAGCTCCACCGTCTATGCAGCTTCAGCTGGGTCTACTTAATCTCTCAGTATACAGGTGGGGATCCTAATATTGTCTCTCTTGTGGGTTGTGATGCAAATTAAAGGCTAAGTAAGCACTTCAGCCATTGCCTGCCATATAGAAAATACCTATAGTTGCTGCTATTATTATTATTAATCATTCTATCGTAATCATCACAATCAGGAATGTATTGATCAAACAGAAGAAGCCATCCCTTTATTCATCAATCTACTCTAATTTATACTTGAAACTTTTAGACTGGTTATTCGTGTTATCTAACATACGAGTAATTCGAGTCCCTCAGTCCATCTGAAAGGAGATAGTAACAGAAAACTCCCTCTACTGCCTCGCAGGTTCTTTCTCACTACACTGACCTCCTGAGTCAGGGGGGCTTACGGCCGTTCACATTGGGAAGGTCCAGGTAGCGGAATGAGGCCTGGAACCCTGTGCAACCTGAATGCACCCACCTCCCGGGCCACTCCCCTCTGAGGACCTGGTACAACGGTGATGGAGAGACCACCGTGCAGGCCTGCAGAGGTGACGCGACTGCTCCCCACTACGGATTCCCAGAGACATGTGGCCCTGACGCTCCCCTGCCGTGTCCCTGTACTGAACCCTCGTGGACCCCATGAGACCCCCCTCGCAATGGCCCTTCTTGTCAGGACCTTGCTGGCTGCCATCCCCGGTCCTCCCTCCACGCTTTCACCGGAACAATTGCACTGGGCCTTGTCGTTCTCATTTGCTACACAACTTGCTGGCCTGGAGAAGAAGCTCCGTGAACGTGTACCTGACACATAAATGGATGCGTGAACAAAACGATTCTCATCCTCCATAGCCATGTTCAGAGCCTGCCCAAAGCCAAGTTTTCAGAATTCTCTCCAATACTTCCTTTCACTCCAAGCAAGACGGAAGCCGCCCTACTTTCCCCGCCAGGATGGATTTCCCTCCTGCCCGCCTTTGTCTGTGGTTGCTCTGCCGGGAGCTCTACATGCCTTCTCTTCACTACATCCCTGGGGGCTGCTTTCACTTTCCACAGTTACAGGTGAGGACACCTGAAGCTCAGAGACAGAAAAGCGACTAACCCAAGACTCTCTCTCTCTCTCTCTCTATATATATATATATATTCTCTCTCTCTCTCTCTCTATATATATATATATATTCTCTCTCTCTCTCTCTCTCTATATATATATATATATATATATTTATTTATTAAAAAAAATTTTTTTTTTTAAGTTTATTTATTTTTGACAGAGAGAGAGAGAGAGAGAGAGAGAGAGAGACAGAACTGAGCTGGGGGAGCTCCCAGTCCAGCACATGGTTCCGCACGGACCGGGGCCGGGATTCGATCCCCGGTCCCCGGCGCTGCAAAGTGAGCTCTTCACCCACTGAGCCATCCTGGCTTCCCCTATTTAGTTATTTTAAAGATTTATTTTGATTGTTTTTGAGAGAGAGAGAGAGAGAGAGAGAGAGAGAGAGAGAGAGAAGGGGGTGGGCCCAGAGTAGTCTTCACTGTTGTATGTCATCAGTTGTGCGTGCAGAGCAGGAACCAGACCAGGGGCCTCCCACATGGGAAACTAGCCCCAGTGAGAACCAAACTGGGGATCACACCCCAGTTCAGCATATGGGTCTGCATGGGCTGTGGCCAGGACTCGATCCTGAGACCCCAGGGCTGCTAAGCGAGCACTCAACCTTCTGAACCATCCCAGCTTCCCCAAGACTCAGTATTCACAAATGGATTGGACTCCAGGTTTGTCTGACTCCAACACCCAATGCTCTCTCCACCATACTAGGGACAGTGTCTCGAGAAAGTGAAGGCAGGTGCTGAGAGGCCTGTCACCGAGCTGTTCCCTCCCCTCAGGTGTGCATAGGTGGCACCCCAGAGCTTTCACAAATAGGTAGGGCTGCCTGGCAGAGTGGGAGAAGGCGGGTGATGGAGCCTGTGTTGAATGTGGCAGGAGAACTTGAAATGTCACCACCTGCTTGTCACTGATATTTAAGTTTCTTTTGACTCAAGGGATTGTTCCCTGTGAAAACCATTAGATGTCTCTGGGAGGAGCAGGGCATCCTACAGACCATATCAGTTCAAGCCCTAATGATGTGAGTTTGGACTGGCACGTATACAGAATTCTCAACCTAAATAAAGAGGTAACCCAAGGCAAGTTCAAATGACCAGCAGTTGAGTTTCTTGGAGGAACTCAGTGGCAGAGGAATTGCAGTTTGGGAAACGCACGCTGTAGCACCTCTAGGCAAGTCCGCCCAGGGCGTGGGGTGGGCTGGATCTGTGGGCATGGGGTTCATAGATGAGGAATCCAGCCAGAGAACAAGCGGAGCTGTCTGTCATTGGCTCCAGGATGGGAAGAGCTTCTTGGAGGATGTTCTTTGTTCAGTAAACCTTTGGTCTTCTGTAAATCAGGCCTTTAAAAGAACTCAGTGTCTCAGGTTTTAAGTTCTGTTCTGTGGGAGCAGGTCTGAGGTTTCCGATTTTATATCCTCTGGTTCTATTCTAGATCAAAATCCTTCCACTTAGTATTCTGTATTTATACATACTTGTACACATGTCTTTCAAATGAAGACAATCTCTCTTGGTGGCATTCTCCTGCAATGTGTTATCCAGAGATGTGTTAAATTATCATTATTTTTCTTTGGTCTTTTGCAGCAAAATTTTAATTGATCATGAGTCATCTTTTAGATAAGAAGAGACAGCTATTCAAATGATTCCAAAGAAGAATGTTAGTGATTTTCTAGAAGATTAATTTGGTAGATGTATGTGTCGGTTTTTACAAAGGCTGCATTTATATATTAGAGTAGCTTTTTGAAAATTCTAAAGCAATACATTAGTTAAACAAATGAGATGCCATACTTTTCACTTTTACTGCCTTTGGATGGTCATAGTAGGCTCAATGAAGTATGTCCAGAAAAATGTAAATGCTCTATGGAGTGTGTCTTAGTACTGTCAAAGTTTTAAAGTCTTTTTTTTGGGTCTCTTTTTTAAAACAAAGATCAAGTTAAGAGCAAGATTATTATCAGGTTTGCATTTATGGGGAGAGAGTTTCATGTTGTAAAGAAGTTGAGGTCTGGATTTAGTGGTGTGAGACTCCAAGCGAAAGCACCTTTTAAATCAGAAATAGCCTGACCGGAGAACAATGCACACCATTAGATACTGTTACTACGTACATGGTCTTTTTGTTTTAGAGAGTGCAGTTTATAGTAATTGAAAAAAAAATCCCTTATTCCATTTTCATTGTTTGCTCCATTTGTTTGCTTTCTGTGTAATTGAATTTCACACATAGGAGGGAATGAAAACTATTTTCAGGTGAATCATTGTATTTTCTACAGATTCTTTAATTTTAGAGCTTAGCTCTTACTAACTATTCTCCAGGGGATGAGAGAGAGAGAGAGAGAGAGAGAGAGAGAGAGAGAGAGAGAGTTTTATGAGGTTCGAATAAAGAGAACCACATTTCATTTGAAACTAACCTCTAATTTGATCGAATGTTGCGTTTTTTAAAACAGCAAAAATGGGCTTTTGATCACGTTTAGTGTTGATTTCTAGCCATTTGCCAAAGCAAACCTCATTGACATTAGGAGACGTAATTATATTTCCCTTTTCTTAGGGCTTTGTTTCTAAAAACACAGAAACACAATATAGAGCACTATGCCCCACAAACATTATTAAGACAACAACTAATATGTGAGATGCAGCTCCCAAGTTACTCCACGTGTCTGTGTCTTTTTGTCAGCATTTGGATGCTTAGACCTGGGTGAAATGAATGTGGGGAAAAGTCAGTACGTTCTCATTCTGAAGCATCAACTGTTTGCTGCTGCTTCCTTTATGCATAGTTCATGGAATTGGAGTGTGGGAGTAAATGCGGGAGCTGTAAGCCTTAAAAGTGACATTCAAAGGATTTAGGGGAACAATAATGAAAACATTTTGGATGGAGTTCAACCCTAAACCCAGGGATGTGGGGAACACACAACTGTTTACTTTTAAACTTAATTGGTTGTTTTAAATTTTGTAACTTGGGGCCTTCTTCCTAGAATCAATGGAGTTTTATGAGTGAAGACAGTAGTGATGGAAAGAAAACAGTATTCCGTGGGGAGAAAATGGACTAAGCAAGGTATAAATGACAGAGAAGTGTGTTCATTCATTTAGACATTAGTTCATTTGTTTGTTTAGTCAGTTAATAACTATTTTTTTAAAAGATTTATTTTATTGTTTTGACAGAGACAGACACAGAAAGATAGAGAGAAGGGGGAGGGCCCAGAGCAGTCTCCATAGTTGCACATCATCACTTTCTACATGGTTTCAGTCCACACAGGTGGGTGGGGGCCATACAGGGTGGGAACTGGGCTAGGGGCCTCTGCACTGGAGGCACGCCCCCTTGAGCCAGGGGCTGAACCTGGGGCCTCCCATGTGGGAAGCACACCCCAGTTTAGCATATGGCTCCACACAGGCTGGGGTCAGGATTTGATCCTCAGTCCCCAGGGCTGCAAGGAGAGCGTTTAACCCGCTGAGCCATTCTGGCTTTTCCGATTATTAACTATTTGATGTCTAGTGTATGCCAGTAGTACATTACTACCTATTTGCATATTCTATCCCATTCCATCTTAAAAAATTGAGATATGATTAACATATAACACATTAGTTTTAAGTATACAACATAATGATTTGACATATGTATATGTTGTGAAAATATCACTACAATAAGGTTAGTTAACATCTATCACCATACATAATTACATACTTTTTTGTGATGAGAACCTCCAAGATCTGCCCTCTTAGCAACTATCAAATATACAATACAGTATTGTTAGCTGTAGTCACCATACTGTACATTATGTCCCCAGGACTTATTTATTTTATGACTGGGAGTTCATATATTTTGACACCATCCACTCCCCTGAAAACACCGATTTGTCATTCTGTTCCATTTAACATGAATGTGTTCTGCACAAAACTTAGTTTGATTTGAATGCAATTAAGAATCATTATTTTATTCAATTGGACAAATGTGTACAGTGTCATAATTTTGGTTCATGATAAAGCAACAATATGTTTATAGTGTTATTATTTCAAAAGTGCTATGTGTAATGACTATAAAATGCAAGTTCTGATTCCCCATTTGAAGAGTACGGGTTGGGGAAGTATATCTTATAGGTCAAAGTTTCAAATTCTTATAAGAAAACTGGTTCTATGAGAAAAAACCTTTTTTTCCTTTCAGTTTCTCTCTTAGAAAACCTAATGGGGACTCTGTATCATCCAATCTAGACTTTAAGATTCAGACTTTTAAAGATTTATCTTTATTGTTTTTTGACGGAGAGACAGAGAGAGACAGAGAGAAGGGGTAAGGCCCAGAGCAGTCTCCATAGTTGACAGCATTAGTTTTCTGTATAGTTTCACTCCACAGGTGGGCTCGGGGCTGCGCAGGGCAGGAACTGGGCCGGGAGCCTCCCACATAGGCCCCGGCAAGAACTGAACTGGGGGCACACCCCAGCTCAGCATATGGGTCCGCCTGGGCCAGGGCCAGGACTCAGTCCTCGGTCCCTGGGGCTGCAAAGCGAGCACTTAACCTGCTGAGCCATCGCAGCTTCCCCAGATTCAGACTTTTAGAGAAGGCCTCATCGCTGTTTATTAAGACCATTGTACTTTAGAATATTTTATTCAGTAGTCTTATAAGTGTAAATGCCTGCTTTGTACATTTAGAACATATCAACTTTGGGAGGCTCTGGCTCAGTTTCCAAGCTGCATTTTATATGGTTTATGGACTAAGCATACTCATTTATGCCCCAAATATCAAGAACACAGTCTCACTATTATTAGTAGCGAGAGGCAGGTGAGAAAAGTAAAACTTAAATCCATCAGCTAACTGAAAGAAAAATTCAACTTGTCCTCAAAGTTTCCCCAGAGGTTGTTCAAATGGGTGTAAAACTGGGGCCTAAAGAGAGTTTAGAAAATGGTAATCAGATAAGCCTTTAGTAAAATCCTGGCTCAAAGGATTTGCATTGGAATCACTCCAGGGTTCACGCCAGTTAAGGATGGGCCCTAAAATAAAAAAAAAGAAACAGCAAGGGAAGTCTAATGGCATCTGAGATTCCTTAGCCTGTGGTGTGTCACTTTGGGTAAGACTGAGGCCTCTGGTGTCTGGTGCACTGGGCTCGTGTTCAGCTTTCACCAGTATAAGCTTAAAGCAAATGATCTAACTTCTCTAGATCTTAGTTTTCTTTTCAATGGAAATTAAAAATTAATTTCCTTTAAAATGGAAATTAGGGGATGCTGGGATAGCTCCACGGGTTGAGTGCTTGCCTTGCAACTGTGAGGTCTGAGGATCGAATCCCGGCACTGGCCCGTGCAAACCCACATGCTGGACTGTGGTGCAACTGGTGACCACTGGTATGGTGGTGAAGGTTCTCACCTCCCATGTGGGAGGCCCCCAGTTTGGTTCCACCCCGTGAGGCCCCACATCCACCTGTGTGTGATGAATCCATGTCACAACTAATGATGTGCAACTATGGAGACTGCTCTGGGCCCTCCCCTTCTCTCTCTCAAAAGAATAAAAATAAATCTTAAAAATAAAAATGGAAATTAAAATAATACTCCCTTGTCGCAGAGAAAGGCTGTGATGGTGAAATGGGATTAGGTTAGGGGCAGGACCAGGCACCTGGGGAATAGCTGTTATCAAATGCTGGTTATGAATTAGGAGATATTTGTTACTTATGTGCCTGATAACAGTGAATGACTTAGAACACTAGTCAAAAATAATAAACTTATGGATCCCTAACAAATTGTTTGCGAGTCGGGACAACCTCAGACTGATCCATCACTGCTGTTGGCACCATGGCCCTGAGAATATCTGTGCTCCTTTTCAGGTACGGCTTGAAGTTAGTAATTGCAGTCCTGGCTCTTCCACAAACCATTGGGCCTTCAGGTGCTCAGCATTTCATTTCCCCTTTGTGGATGAAAAAGGGGGTATGGTATGTACAAGCGGAATTTCTGAAACTGACCTCACAGGATGATCCCGATCCTAAAGTCTTCACTGGGCCATTCATGGTGGGTAGTCTCACTCCAGGCCTATGGAAGGTTTCTCTTTGCCTTAACAAGCCCAGTCCATTGCTTTTGTGCCTGTTGGTTAACATACCTTTGAAATGCCTCTTTTTTAAGATCCCAGGGAGGCATAACCACCCTCAAGGAGGAATGTAGGCTTGCTGATGCTCCTGTACCTTGCTTTCTCTCACCTTCATGTCATCTTCTTTACATTTCTTCCTAAATTCCAAATGTATTTTTTTTTTTTAATCCTGCAAAACTGTCTTTCTCCAGGGCATTTGAGATCTTGCTTCCTAGCATCCAAAGGCTGTCCAGAAAGTATCCATTTGTGAGATCACTGTTGTTATATTTGGCAATGGCTGGATTCCCCCCACCCACACCCCTCCTCTATCACGTTTGGCTCAGATAAACTCTGGTTTGGACATTTCTGAAGTTGACAACTTCCACAGCTTTATAGGGGTTCCTCGGTCACAATAAAAGGAGGAATGTCAACTGTCCTGGTGAAAAAAAAAGGATTTTAATTTCACTTTTATTCTCTTGAAGAGCCATAGAAAAGAATGTTTCCTTTTCCTCTGTTACTTGCATCTTGAAAGGCCAGTAAGCTGACCCTATGATCCTGTTATCTTTTATTAACGTAGTTCACAAAAGTGTCTGTCGAAATCTTGTGATTATTTTAGAAAGTGGAAGACCTTTAACAATTAATTAGTAAAACACTAGACACATAAGGGTTTTGGACAATATGACTGTCCAGTGGTTCTCCAACACAACAAACACCCAGCATGTTCACAGTTTTGTGGAGAAATGAGAAAAATAAATAAGTGTAATGTAAAAAAATTTCTCTTAAAGCTAGTACAATAATAAAAGTCACTTATTCTGATATTATGTTCTCCCTAAAATTTGAGTGTTATTAAAATATGCCCCCCCCCCCCCATGAAATGTTGCTTATGTTCTGGGTTTTTAAAAAATGTTCTTATTTGGGAAAAAGTAAAGGGCAAACTCATATTGATTTCCTTAATTCCTTTCTTAATAGGTTTTTGAAGTCCAAAGTCTGAGAAGCAAGGATAGTTATAATAGGGAACTATTATAAAGGTCTACTATAAGCTAGGCCCTGTTCTAAAAGCATTACAAACATTAATTCAATTCTTTGAGCAACTCTATGAGGTGAGTACTGATATCTATAGATAAGGAAACCTGGTTGATGTATAAGAAGTCTCAGAAACAGATGGGTTTAAATAAGTTTCCCAAGGTCACACTGCTAAAAGATGGCAAAGTTAGGTCTCAAACTCAGGATTCTGGATCTAATCTCTTCCTGGTTACTCTTATAAGAGTTCTAGAACCTTTTATTGAGCTAGAAATCTTACCCATATTTGAATATCTGGAGGGCATTTTGGCAATCTCTACCAAAAACTTCAAGAATATGTCTGTGCTTTGAGCCAACATTTCTAGGAATTTATTCAAAGGAAACAATCAGCGGATTATGCCAAAATGTATGTACCAGGGTATTAATTACAGTATCATTTATACAGGAGAACAATAGAAGCTAACCATAGGCCCCCATAAAAGGCATTGTTTCAATACCAGATATGACAGCCATGTCGAGGAGCACTAATGTGAATGAAAAGCTATTATACATAGCAGTCCCGGCAAGCTCAGTGACCGAAGGTAACCACTCAGAAGGCCCTGATCATAAATTCCTAGCTGCGCAGGTCATGGCAGGTTGTCACGCCCAGGCCTCCACCTTCCTCAAGGAAAGTTCATCTTGACCTTAAGCGGGCCAGTCCATGGCTCTTAGCATCCAGAATAACACCTTTGAAACAAGTACCAGAGTAATCTTTTCCAGACCCCTGTAGCTACCCTCAAGGGAGTACACGTGTCAAAACTCCTCATGGCTACCGTGGTGCCCGCACACCATCTCTACTCCTGTGATTGTCACATGTTACCTGCCCTGTGCCCTCCCAGGTAAGAGCACTACGTGTCTCTCCCTTTTCCTTTTCTTCCAACCCTAGGGATTTCCCCGCTCTGCCTTCTCCTATCCCTTTAATTGATCACCAATGGATTTCATGTATCTCCCTTACATTTTCTCCTCTGATTCTAAATGTATAGAAGGAACTGCAAACTGCCATTCCCCAGAACGTCTTCTCTCAGTCTGTTGAAATCTTGTTTCTGGGCTTGTTCTCAAAAATTTGGCTCAAGTAAATTCTTATAAGATTCTTCTGGTTTGGATTTTTTTTGTTGACACTAATACTTTTTAATTGATTTAGGTTTTAAAACCGTGTTTCATAAAACCCTGGGGTTCATCTGATGTGCATTAGGACTCTCCAAATTTTTTATCTGAATTTCATAGGAGATTGATATATTATTGTGTTCTCCACTCACCCTGTAGGTGAAAAAGAGTTGCTGTAATAAATCAGATTCCTAACTTGGGCAGGTCATGGTGGGCAGTCACACCCCAGGCTTATAACTTCTTTAGTAAGAGGTTTATCTTTGCCTTAAGCAAGCCTTGTCCATTGTTTTGGTGCCTCTAGGTTAACATACTTTGGAAATGCCTCTTTTCAGACTCCTCCTAATTGGTAAATTACTCTTTCAGACCCTCTTTCTAAGGCAGTGGTCCTCAACCTTTTTGACCGCAGAGACTGGTTTCCTGAAAGACAGTTTTTCCACGGATGAGGGGTGGAGATGGGGGGATGGTTTTGGAATGATTCAAGTGCATTACACTTATTGTGCACTTTAGTTCTGTTATTACCTTGTAATACATAATGAAATAATTACACAACTCACCATAATGCAGAATCAGTGCTAGCATCACCGCCTCAGCTCCACCTTAGATCATCAGACATTAGAGTCTCATAAGGAGCCGCAACCTAGATCCTCACATGCACAGTTCACAGTAGGGTTCACGCTCCTATGAGAATCTAAAGCCGCCACTGATCTGACAGGAGGCGGAGCTCAGACGGTCATGTGAGCAATGGGAGCAGCTGTAGATACAGATGAAGCTTTGAATCTGGGCTCACCTGCTACTCACCTCCTGCTGGGCGGCCTGGTTCCTAACAGGCCACCGACCAATACTGGTTCATGACCCAGGAGTTGGGGACCCCTGTTCTAAGGCATAGCTACCCTCAAGAGAGCACATAATCTTAACTACCCTGTAATAAATCCAATCCCCACCTTGCTTTCCCCCACCTTCACATAATCTTTTGTAGGTTCCCTCTTAATGTCAAATGCATAAAAGAAACTGCAAAACTGTTGTTCTATAGAGCACTTGAGATCTTGCTTCCCATCATCTGTCATCAGTTTGTCTCAAATAAATGCTTAGGAGAATGCTCTACAGGTTTGAATGTTTCTTCCGTTGACACCCCTGAAGTTTTCACCGAGTTTCTTGAACATCCTTAGAACCATCATTTTGAGCTCTGCATCTGATAGGTTGCTTGCCTCCATTTTGTTTAGTTTTTCTTCTGGAATTTTCTGTTCTTTTATTTGAGATGTTTCCTCAGTTTGGATGCCTGTCTGTGTTTGATTCTATATATTAGGTAAATCTGCTATGCCTCCCAGTATGGCGGGGTAGCCTTATGGATAGTAGGTGCTCTGTGGGGCCCTGGCATGGTCTCCCTGGTCAGCTATGCTGGGTGTTCTTGTAGATTCTGGTTTGGTGCCAGTGCTGTGCCTGGAGCTACTCAACAAAAGTCTCAGAGCACACTGAGGCCAGCCACCACCTGCCTGGGGCCTTCAGACTTAAATAGTTTTCCAAGAAAGATTATAATGTGGGCAGGGATGGCTGCTCCCCAGAGAAAGTGCCTCTGGTGTTGGCAGAGTTGGGTGGGAAGGAGTCCCAGTGAGTCAGCAGGGTGGAGTCAGTGGAGCTCACCAACCAATCAGGTTTAAGTTTGGCCGTGTGGGGGCGGGCATAACACAGGAAAGATGGCGCCCACCGGTTGACTGCATGGGAGGAAGACCCACCCAGGAAAAATGGCGACTATATCCCCTGGTCCTCACCCCAAAGCCACACAGCTCAGCCTGCCTCCATATGCCTCTAATGCCTCCTGAGTCACCATCTTTCTGCCAGAGCCCAGGGTGAGTACCTGGGAGTGACTGAGTCTGCTCAGGAGCTTTAAAAGGACATCTGGGTTTCCCACAGCCTTCAGTCCCAATGGGACAATCAGAGTCTTCACTGTTTTTCACAATCAGATGTTCTGGGGCTCCTCTTCCCAGCAGCAGTGTCTTGGGCTGGGGAGCCCCGTATGGGGCTGGGGTCCCTTGGTCCTCTGAGGGGAACGTCCACGGCTGACATGTCCCTCCTGATTCTCTATCACCACTGCAGATTTGGCTCCTTTCACACCTGTGTCCTCCCCCCATCCCCCCAGTTCTCGATGTGGGCTCCTCTTCTTTGTATCCTTAGTTACAAAACTTCCATTCAGCTAGATTGGATCTCCAGGTTGGCTGTTCTATGATTTAGTTGTAATTTTAATGTGTTCATGGAACAAAGCAGGCAGTGTGTTTACCTTCTCCGCCATCTTGAATCTTTTCTGAGCATTAGATTTCTTGTCTGTAAAATGGAAATTATCATCTTTCAGGTGGTTTTGAGGATTAGTTGAGATACCCTTAAGCACTCAACAAATGTTGATGTAAAAAGAGTATGGCTAATTTAGATAGGGATTCAGGGAAGTTTCTATCAATTTAATTCTTTCTGTGTACCCATCACTTCAAATACTGGAGGTAATATCAGACATTTCAGGTAACAGAGAGATAGAAATGTATTAGATTCTTAATTTTAAAACGTCGTCTTCTTTTTTTTTTTTTATTCTCAGAAATTCTCTAACTTACATTTATTTGGAATTTTACAACTTACATTAAAGATCATATTATGCTCACTCTTTGCTGTGTAAATCTTGCAAAGTTCTCTAGCCAAAAGCAACACATTTCACTCTGGCAAGTTCAAAGGCTGTTCAAATAATGTGAATGTAAAGTGTTGCATAACTTTCCCAACTTATGGTCTATTTACACAAAGACTCATTGCATTGTTACTCAGCCTTTTGGCTAAGAGCAAGTGCAGGAAAAACTTATTGCTATAGAAGAAGCATCTCAATTGTTTTCTGGTGGTGGTAATAATTTTATGGAATTCTCTTTTCATTCTTTCTTTCCCCTTCCTCTCCTCCATCCCCCAAGTTTTCCTTGGCTCTCCCTGTCTGAGTTGGGTGCTCATTTCTATAGGCTTCCGTAATCTTTCAATTCCAAAACCAATCTGGGGTTCATTGTTCTGTCACTATATATGGGTCTCTCCTAACAGATTATGGATTTGCAATGGGCAAGAACCCTGAGTGTTCCTGGTAAACATTCGTGCCTTGGCTCCCAACACCCATAGCTGTACCACTGTTATGGGCCCTGAGGTCCCATCATGCTTTTCTTCCCATTATGTCAACCCTGGTTTCCAAGGTCATCTTTCATCTTTTGGACTCTGACCTCCACATGGCCTCATATACTTCTTTTCTGACCCTCATGTCCCATTCTTCCCCAACTTCTGAAACCCTTCTGTAGTGCCTCGCACCGTCCCCCCCGCCCCTTACATTTCTGAATGGAACTTCTCTCCAACTTCTTGCTATAGCGAAGACCTGGGTCCTCTAAGGACACAGGTTCGTTGGAAGGTGGTGGCCATTTTCTTTCCCTCACTTCTTGTACCATGGACCTACAGGTGATGTGGGTACTATAAACTGGATGGTTGTGTCCCCCAAATTCATATATTGAAACCTAACCCCCAAGGTGATGGTATTAGAAGGTGGGGTCTTTGGGAAGTGATTCACTTGTGAGGGTGGCACCCTTATGAATGGGATTAGTGCCCTGACAAAAGAGACCCCAGAAAGCTCCAGGACACAGCAGAATTGGCCATCCATGAACCGGGAAGTTGGTTTTCATCAGCTTTGATTTTGGACTTCTAGCCTCTAGCACTGTAGGAAATAAATTTCTGTTGTTTATAAACTATCCAGCCTATTGTATTGTTGTTATAGCAGCCTGAACAGACTGAGAAGGTGGTATCCTTATAACTGCTCCCAGACCATTCTCCCGTCCTTCTTGAGCTCTCCTTATCAACTCTTGAACTCTCAAGTCATCAGACTATTTGCCCACATTGTTGTCTTCTTCTGCCTCCTCCTAACACATACTTTCCTTCCTTAAGATTTTAACTTCAGACCCCTCTCTCCTTCACTACTTCTGCCATACTACTTGATGATTATTTTATCCTCCCAGGTTATTTTTTTCAATGTCAGGTCTTGGCTTTCTTTGGATTCCACTCCTCCAATGACCTTGTCCCAACCTTACTTCATGCCACTCACTTGCATGGTCGGTCCTTGGATGTGGTCGTTACAAATCATTATAACCTGTCCCTCACCTCAGTCTCAAGTGCTAGCTCTTATTGTCCGCATTGTTACATTTACAGAATTTGTGGAGTTGAACTACCCACGAGTTGGATTAACAGACAAATGAGTGACATTTTTTCAGTCCTTTTTGCTCTTTTCAGGGGCTGTAGTGTGGGTGTGCTCGTGAGAGGACACCTTAGAAGAGAAGCAGGAAGAGCTGGACAATGGATTAAGCCCTGAAGGAAGAGGCAAAGCCCGGGGGACAGGGGAGTGTGGAACAATGTTCTATTCTAGAAAAAAAGGGTGGCTTGCAGGACCAGCCAGGATGAAATAAACAGACTAAAGGCAGCCCCTGGGGATCGAGGGAGAAGAAAGTGTTCCAGAGCACACAGTAGGGGCTGAATAAATATTTGCTGAAAAAATGATATGACCCCAGGCTTAGAGTTCTGGTGCTTTTTCAGCCTGTTTTGGATTGAGAAGTGCCAGGGGATCACATTTTAGGTGGGTCTGTGGGGGAAAAGGGCCAGGCTCCTGCTGGCGTAGCTCTTGTGCAGATAGGAGCCCTTCCAGGTTTGGGCAGATGGATTAGAAAAGGGCTCCTCCTTTTTTTTTTTTTAAGATTTATTTATTGTTTTTGACAGAGAGAGAGATACAGTCAGAGATAGAGAGAAGGGGGAGGGCCCAGAACAGTCTCCATAGTTGCACATCATTGGTTTTCCCACATAGTTTCATTCCACAGGTGGGCGGGGCTGCACAGGGCAGGAACTGGGTCGGGGTCTCGCCCCTGTGAGAACCGAACTGGGGGAAGCTCCCCAGTTCAGCATATGGGTCTGCACAGGCTGGGGCTGGGATTCAATCCTTGGTCCCCGGGGCTGCAAAGTGAGCGCTTAACCCACTGAGCCATCCTGGCTTCCCCATGGGCTCCTCCTTTTATGAAGCTTTGTGTTAACACTACATGGTATGGATTTCAGCACCCGCATTGCTATGCTGACGTTGGAGGCTGGTGGGTAAGATAGTAATGTAGTATGGGTCTCCAGGTTGTTCTTAAACCTCTTCCCTTCCAGGGGTCAATATACTGTTCAGACCCGGGCTGCTGCAATTGCCGAAGCCCAAAATACTTCTAGTTTCTCTCTGTGACATCCTTGTGCTATAACAGTTGAGGCAACGTCTAGTTTGAAATGAAGAGTTGGGGAGAAAATATGCTTCAATCCTCACAACAATCTTGCCAGGCAAATATTAATTACCATATTTTCCCTGAGTTTCAGGGGGAGCCTACAGAGTGCTGCAGGCTTGGGGACAAGGAGCTCTTCCTCTGAGCCACATGTTTGCTGCATTTCCTTCGGGGGAAATATATTCCCAGGTATGAATGCACTGAAGCGAGGCATTGCTTTATATTTTCACCTCTGTATCTTTCCCAGAGTTCTGCATCATCCCTGACACTAAGAAAATGCTTAATAGAGACCCGTGGGGTGGGACTGAATGGGGTTGAGCTTTCCTGCCCTCCCTGCAGTGGTTCTTACCTTGGGCATCAGTCATGAGAGGGCTGTCTTCATGATTTCCCCTTCCTCCTTCCCCTCCTAAGGAAAGGCTTCCCATTTTAGAAATGGGTGTGGTTCAGTGAGTTGTAGTTATTTGACACCAAGGGAGATATGGGAACACTCTTTTCCTAGTGGTTCTCATAATTCATGGGGGCTGGCAGTTTCCCTAATTGTCTCTGCTTGCTCTTCATTGGCTCTTGTATCTAGAGATGTATCCAAGGATTCTTAAGAAAGCCCTTTTTACAAACTGACCTCAACACAGCACCATCCAGCCAACATATCTTCAAATTATTAATAATTTTGAAATGCTCGATAAACCATTCATTGTCTGTTTTTAAGTTCAAGTTGAGATAATGCAAACTTGGACAAACTTTTCAATCTACTCCCTGCTATTAGTTTGCTTTTGGTTTTCAAACATGTCCAAGCCACAGAGTTAGTAAACAGCTAGGTTGGGATTGGAAGAATTTTAGGTTTGGATTTCAATAGTGACTGTTAAAAAGTTGGCCCAGTGTTGTAGCCTCTGCACTAAAAGGATTCGATTTTTAATCACCTACCAGATTTTAGACACTAGAGTAGAAGCCCTTCTCATCTGTAAATTGGGATAATCACAGCACCGACTTAGTTCGTAAGTGCTGTCTTGAAGATGATTTGCAGGCATGTGTAACGTCTTTTGGATGAAGGCTGGATTATTGCAAGTGCTGAATAATATTAGTCACTATAATTGCCATTGGTAATAATCTTGTCTGCCAAGAAATGTGGTTAGCCACAAAAATGCTGTGCTGTCCTTGCCATTTTCATTTTAAATGGTACTGTTCTGAAGAAGGTTTGAAAACATGTCATAAGTATGCTTCTAACATTTTTAAACAAACTTTTGATTCCGAAAGAAGATAAACTTCTTTCACGTTTACAAAAAAGTTGCAAGACAATAGAATTCCCCTAGATCTAGGCTGACTAGACATTCATTTTAAACAGGACAGAAAACAACGGGGCTGCTCCATTTCAAATGGTACGTGTGGTCAACCTACTGACACCTTGAGTTTAGCTCAGTGAGACTAGGCTGACCATACTGTTTGAAATGGGACAGTACTATTGTTTTCTGTTCTATTTAGAATGGGACATCTGGGAAAGCCAGGATGGTTCAGTGGGTTGAGCGCTCACTTTGTAGCGCTGGGGACCCAGGATCGAATCCCGGCCCCGGCCCGTGTGGACCCATGTGCTGAACTGGGGAGTGCTCCCAGTTCAGTTCTCTCTTTCTCTCTCAAAAACAAAAACAAAAACAAAATTAGAATGGGACATCTGGTCAACCTACCTATATCCCTTACTGGCATCTCACAATACTATGGTACATTCATTACCAATAAGAAGCCAACAGTGGTGCATTCAGATGAACTAAACCCCCAACTTCTTTTATATTTCATTAGTGTCATTTTTCTGTCCCAGAATTCAATACACGCCACCACACTGTATTTGGCAACTGCTTCCTTCTGGTCTAAGCGATCACTTCTTTTGTTAGCCTTAGCTCTGCCTGCTCATTAGAAGTGTCCTCGGGAAGCCTCTGTATGCTCTACGTGCCCTTCACTGTTCCCACCAAATGCTTCCTTACACTCTTACAGAGCCACAGGACTGGCCCACGACCGTGCTCTTAGCTGTGTGACCTCACATAAATCTAGGAAGCCTTAGTGTTCTCATCTGTATGATGGGATAATGCTATTTCCTACAGGGATTCCTCAAACAACGTTCATTACAACTTTTGTCATTATTATGTTCTCTGCCTTAGATCACAAGCCACCCTAACCCGGGCTTCTGTCCATATTTTTTCAGTCTTTTAATGTGCTGACTCTGAAGCTGCTAACTTGCCAGTGAAGTTTAAAGGCTTCTTTCAAAATGCTTTGCTACATTCCTTCCCTTGCAGACAACATTTGGGGTATACACAGTATGTGGAAGGAGAACCTGAAGTACCAAACTCCCCAGCTCTCTTTCCGTTCCTCTCCCATCCTTTCTTTGGATCTTTCTTGTTCCTAGAACTCCCACCAGACGGCCTACAAATAGAGCAAGGCCCACCCATCCATCTGCCATGAGCAGGGAGAGAACAGACCAGCAGCTGTGGTCTAGGATAAGCAATTTTGAGTATCTGAGTGCTTTTCAGTGGGATGAGCTTCGGTCACGTGGTCTAATCTGGACATTTCACACAATCTGACATTTCCCATCAGAGGTACTTGGGAACCTAAGGATGGCTTAGACGCTGACTGGCAGGACAGTCATACACTAGACAGTCCTAGGTCCAGCCATCTGCTTTAAGTAAATTAAGAGGATAGCCCATATGGGATGCATCTAAAATAGCAACTCGCTTTTTTTCCCCCTCTTTTCATTTTTATTCCTCTTTAGCTGGTTTAAATTGGTTTAAATGTACAGAAAATACCCCAACTGTCTCTATCCTGTGCTTTATGAATTTCCCAGCCGTCTTCTCCCTATTCAGACAGCCAACCTCAGTCTCCTGCAGCCTACAAATGAGGTCCTCTTTAAGGGCTGACAATCTTAACATGTTATTTTGAGACTTCCCCGATGGGAGGTGAATGCATTTGGACTTGGTGTTCTGTAGCTATGCCTTGGAGGCCCCTTCCTTCCACCTTTGCCCATTCTTATTTATCACCTTCCTTTAGTACTTCCCCTTCTCGGGCCCCACTGACCTCTCCGATCGTCAGTTTCCTCTCATTCGGCCTATCATCACCATGTTTCATTTTCACTCTTTGGCCACCAGTCATCTTTAAAGATTTATTTTTATTGTTTTGACAGAGAGAGAGAGAGAGAGAGAGAGAGAGAGAGAGAGAGAGAGAGAGAGAAAGGAGATACAGAGACAGAGAGAAGGGGGAGGGCCCAGAGCGGTCTCCATAGTTGCACATCATTGATTTTTCCACATAGTTTCATTTTGCAGGGCAGGAACTGGGCCAGGGTCTCACCCTGGTGAGAACTGAACTGGGGGCACTCCCCAGTTCAGCACATGGGTCCGCACAGGCCAGGGCCGGGATTCGATCCTCAGTCCTGGGGGCTGCAAAGTGAGCACTTAACCCACTGAGCCATCCCAGCTTCCCCCACCAGTCATCCTTAGAAACCATTCTCATCTTGCCGCCCTCTTGCTCAAAAATCCGCACCTCTTCCAGGATGAGCCAGATGTGTGTACCCTCAATTCCTCCAGCAAATTCCAGCCTGCCTTTAGACCTCATCGACTCCTCATCAGCTCTTACCCTCACTCCACACGGTCCATTCTCTTCACGTCCTTCAAAGCACACCTCGTTGGTCCTGCCCCATTTATCTTAGTATTTGTAGAATGACAGCCTGCTGCCTGTCTTTCTTTTTTTTCAGTGTTAAATGGAATATTATATTTAATGGTCAGTTATAAGCTGTTACATTATACATGTGTTATTAAGCATCTACTTATCTTAAAACTAACATAATACAAATTTTAATATTATAAAAGCAGATCTTAAAATATTTCTTATAAATACTTTTTTTCTAGAAGCCTCATTTAATGATTAAAAAAAAAATGCACATTCTAAAACAATTTCTTATAATGTAAATACCTTTCCCCCATTCCCTCCCCAGAAACCTCTCTTAATGGTTTTTAAAACATGACTTAGAATGTAATATCCCTGCCTGTCTTTCGTAACTGTTTGATGTTTCTAATTCCACTGTACACTCCTGGAAAGCAGTCTTAGATGTTTTGTAGCCCTGGCACCCAACCCCATGCTTATCATGATTCTAGCTGCCTAGAGGGATTCACTAAATACTAAATGATTGACTGAATGCACTGCTTTGTCATGGTGATGCTTCTAGTATGGTGAACAAACAGTTAAGATAAATAAGGAGAATATATGTACTTGGAAGGGGAGTTGCAAATGTAAATAAGATAGTCAAGAATGGCTCCCAGGGAAGCCATTCTGCTTTACCCAACTATTAGGTAAAATAGTGGGTAAAATTTCCCCACTATATGGTGAATTTGAATCCTGTAAGAGAGTTTCAATCGTAAAAAAATAATCTAGGGGAAGCCAGGATGGCTCAGTGGGTTAAGCGCTCACTTTGCAGCCCTGGGGACCGAGGATCGAATCCCGGCCCTGGCCCGTGTGGACCCACATGCTGAGCTGGGGGGTACCCCCAGTTCAGTTCTCACTGGGGCAAGACCCCAGCCCAGTTCCTGCCCTGTGCAGCCCCGCACCCACCTGTGGAGTGAAACTATGTGGAAAAACCAATGATGTGCAACTTTGAAGACTACCGTTATTCTGCGCCCTCCCCCTTCTCTCTGTCTCTGTATCTCTCTCTGTCAAAAACAATAAAAATAAATCTTAATAAATAATTGTCTCCAGGGCATAGTGCAGTAACATGCACATGTTTGATGAATGCAGTTGGGATGGTGCCACAAAAGCCCAGAGCACAACTCCAATAGGGTTATTTTTTGGGCACATGACATTGTCCTAAAGCGGCACAAAGCCACCCATTTAAATCCCTGATTTAAGCTGCACACAAAATGGGAAAAGAAGCAAAAAGAAAGGACTTCCTGACACGGAATTTGTTCGGAATGGACAGTCGTAGCATGTAGGGCCACAGCGCAGACAGTGTGTCAGTGACAAGTGACGAATGCAAAGGTCGGAGATGAGCTGCTCCCAGGAGCTGTTGTGAGGGCTCAGAGCCGCTGATCTGGACCTTGACCCGGCGGCGGTCCCGCCCAGGGATGGCACAAGCGTGCTGGGGAGGGAGGGAGGCTCTCCTGGGTGTGTGTGTGTGTGTGTGGGGGGGGGGTGGGACTGGGCCAAGGTCCGTCAAAGAGGCACCTCGCAGACAGGGACGCTGTTGCCTGAGGGGGCTGGGCAGCTCCCAGAGCTTTGTTCCCCAAGAATCACTTCAACTCGGAAAGTGCACCCACACCGGGTGACACCGGGAGTCTTAAATATTTTATCTTCTTTCACAGCTACATTAGCATCTTTAAGAAAAGCTTGCGAGATGCAAATGTAGGGTTATGTACTGGATGTGGAGGTGAGCGTAATTCCACAAATTGTACTTGTGAAAAAAAAAATGGCGTTTAACATGGTGTAGGAAGATTCACCTAATTTAGGGCGAGTAAACATTTTAAAAGCAAAATTTATAATGCATATGAGTATCGTTCTAACTGCGTAGAGTAAAACGGTATTCATTCATTTAGTCATCGAACACTGACAGACACATCGATGCTGCAGACCCGGTGGTAGCAGGTGCTCAGTAGCTGAATTTGCGTGTCTATGTGAGCGGACAGAATAAAAGACTAGAAGGAGATACTACAAAATATTACCAGTGGTTCTCTCTGATGGAGTTCCTGTAATTTTAGCTTTATTCTTTGTGTTTCCTCTCAATTCGATATACTCTGATGAGTATGCATTTCTTTTAGATGGCAAGGAAAAAACAAAACAAAAACCGGATTATAAATACTGGGGCACAACCTAAATTTGGGGGTTCCCAAGGAAATAAAATTATGAAGACACTGGCTCCCTCGGTGAACGCTAAGGTTACAAAAGCCAGCTGAGGAGGCTAGGCTGCATTGCTCTGCCGAGCATCCTCCCCTTCCCCCGCGGCCTGGCTGCCCGCTGCTTTCTGGAAGAAGCCACACAAACCAGAAGAGCAGGTTTGTGGCATTGAGGCGCCGCGCTCCGGAATCGGGACTGGCACCCTCGCGGCCGGACAAACGGACCCACTGGGGCGGCCTCCCGTGTGCCGGCTCCCAAAACGGTCTGCAGGCGGTTCTGAGTCATAAGAGGACACGAAATCTGATACCCCCGGATGGAAACAAAGCAAAGCGTGGAGGGGAAAAGAAGAGATGCTTTTGTGCCTAACGAGGTCTCCAGGCAAAAACAACTTGAACTACTTCAGTGTCCCCGGCCATTCAGCTTTGCTGGCCTTGTTGGAGCCTCCCTGATAAGCTGGTCATATTTCCGCCCTGGAAGAGCTGACCTCTGCAGAGGAGGTGGATCAGCCTGGGGTTCCTGCCTCACTTTCCAGCCTCCTGGCCGGCCCTCCTTCTCGGGTTGCTGTCCTCACAACAGACTGTCTGGATGTCCCTTGACTTTCCTGTCCCCAAGCTGGTCCCTCCACCTGCGATGCCTTTTCTGGACCTGGCAGTCTCTCTAAGATTCAGCTCAAGTGTCACTTTTTCGGTTCCCTTGCCTTACATCATGGCCCCCGACTCTCCCCTCCACCCTCCACCCCGTTAAGCACAGAGCACCACATGCACGCTTCCTTGTTTCTTGAGAAATCTGCCTGTGAGCTCACCGAGGGTGAGGGTCTCCATTGATGTTCCCAGTGTCTGGCCTGTGTCTGGACACACCGAGGGGCTCACTGAACATATATCTGAACCAAGGTACTTTCAGTGAGGGATCTAAAGGGCTTCTTTGAACGAATTGCAATGCAAGGCAGATCCCTGTGTATAGAATGCCCTTTTCTCACCAGGCTCTGACTGTTCCCTTGGCTGTTCCTTGTGGACCAACCACCTTTTATTTCCTGTCTTCTCTTTTTATCAAATGCTCAGGTTCCAACAAAGTCTTCTGAAATCGCCTGGAGAATGATGCAATTAATCTAAATCAAGTTTCTATGCCAAAATTCTTTGGTGTCATCTTGACTGAATCTCTCAGACATTCTAACTGAGGTCAACAGAGAGACATATATCATATCACCACAGCCAAAATGAATGTTGAGTTCCATCCATCTATTAGTCTATCTACCCATCAGCCCATTCATCAATCTATCCATCCATCCATCCATCCATTCATCCATCCATCCATCCCTCCCTCCATCCATCCCTCTATCCATCCATCAACTCTCCATTATCCACCAGTCCGTCATCCATCCATCCAACTACCCTTATCAGATGCTTACTATGAGCTACCTCTGGGTCACATGGCCACTGTCATCATGGAGGCTATGCCCTACAGGGAAGACAGATACCAAACAAATACTTTTTTTTTTTTTTTTTTTAATCTTTTCACACTTATAGAGAGAAATTATCTTTTTGTCTTCAGTGCATATTTATTTCTATTTTACTTTTTGACAGATAGAGAGAGAGACAGAGACAGAGACAGTTAGAGAACCGAACTGTGGGAACTCCCCAGTTCAGCATGTGGGTCCTGCCTGGGCCGGAGCCGGGATTCGATCCTCGGTCCTCATGGCCTCAAAGC